>JANHZT010008683.1:196086-210909 GCA_032468215.1 Stegonotus admiraltiensis | reverse complement strand
GCCAAAGAGGTTGTAGAAAAAATGCTTTTAAAAATTAAAAAAAAAAGCCTCTGATGATTGCGCGGCTCAGCTGGGCAATGGGGGGGGTGTCAGAGATTTTTGATACTGGTTCTCCGAACCACCTGCCTCCATTGCTACCGGATCGGGAGATCCAGCCCGAACCGGGAGCATTTCACCCCTGCTTGGAACATGTTGCATTTCCTGAACCAATGTCAGCAACGATAATTCAAAATATGAAGAGAGCTGTCCCTCTAGGGAGGATTTATTTTGCTCATCATTTAGAAAAGAATATGTGGCATGGTGAATAATAATTTTTAACAACAGACGCATTTCACTTTGTGATGCTGCATGTAAGAGGGGTTTTATTAAAGCCCCATCAAAGTGGAGCATTTTCTGCAAAGGTTTGCACAGACCATGTGTTCTACAATCCTAGTAGAAAGGAATCTGTTGTTATTGTCAGCCATTCAGTCATGACCATCGTATCTCCACCTCTCTTCCCCTTTCCTCCTCATCCCAGTTTAAATTCTATATCAGCCCAACTATTCTATGATGCATATGATGAATCTAAAATCTAACCTATCAAGACCTAGGGAGTTGTGCTTGACAGAAGAGCACAGTGAATGAATAGAGGGTATAGATATTAAAAAAAAGAATAAGCTTGTCTACCCGTGGAATATTTACTGAAGATAGGGAAATTAATGGAGAGCTATTAAGGTATGTGCTGTGCTGGTAGAAAGGTTTGGGTAGTGTGCTGTTTGTTGTCAGAAACGAACGCTTATCAAAGGAAGCTAGAATGGCTGTGTATAAGAATGCTATATGGAAGATAGATTACAATTATGTTCCTATTTAATAATTGCAATATGTGAAAAACCATTCTCGTCTGTTGAGACCTTTGAGATAGCATGAAAACCTTTTGATCCACTGCAGATAAGTTCAACTTTCATTCTCTGGTGCTGTTAAGTTTCCCATTTTATTGAGATGTACAATAGATTGTCTCAGAAGACTAAAATACCCTAATGTTATTTTGACCTTGTTTCAAGTCCTTGACTTTTATTGATTAATTCTTTTGGGTAAAGCTTGTCTCATTTGTCTTAGGCAGAATCCAGAGGGGTATTACTTGCAAAAGAGGGCATGTATCACAGTACGGGAAGAACTTGTGAAGGCACCTTGAATCTTGTGTGAATACTTGTTGGGGCCTGCAGTGAGAACTACCTGTAAAAGTAGGATTACTTGTATTCTTATATAACATTCTGAATTTATCAGAAAGAATACATTCAGGATTTATCCACTTGCTTCGTTTTAAATCAGATTTTTATCTTTAATTCCATTCACTCTGCTTTGGGAACCTAGTTAAGCTGTTTTCAATTAAGTCAATAATATATTTATTTGTTCATTTGAAATTTCCATCAACATTTCTCTGCATTATCTTTTAACTATATTTTTGCAATTATTTTTCGCTATGATGCAGTATCTTTTTCTAAATTTTGAACATTCTTTTAAATGTATTTCTCCTCATGTAGATCCTCTTCATCAATCCACCAAGCATTTTTCATATTTCCAATTAGCAAATTTCTACATTTCTGTGACACTATGATATAATTACTATTATGATGTTCAAGTAGCTTCCATATTATCTTTTTCCTAGATCTATATGCTGTTCATTTCAAGAGTAGATAGATTATTTTTTGAGTATTTTTTCATTCAGAACTTACACTTTCTCTTTCCTCAATTATTCAGTCACTCTATTTTCATTCCATTCCTTCCAATTGTTTCTGTGATCTATAGGTAGTCCTTGACTCACAACTGCAAACGGAACTGGAATTTTGGTCACTAAGCGGTGCAGTCATTAAGTAAATTATATGATTGTTAACCAAATAACATAGTTATTAAGCAAAGCCAGCTTCTCAAATTGACTTTACTTGTCAGAAGCCAGCTGGGAAGTCACAAATCACGATCATGTGACTGCAGAAGGCTTCAGTTTTTGTAAATGCGAGCTGGTTATCACCTACCCAAATTGGGATCACGTGACTGTCTTTTATTCTGTATAAAAGCAGGATTCAACCTGTTATAAAATTATTGGCTAGCTTGCCCAAACCATGATTTGTGAATTCACAAGGTTAAATTATTAGACCATGAAACAATTAAGTTGCAGATGCCATGAGCAGAATGAACTGTGAAAGAGCATTTGAACGCAGTCTTTCGTATGGCTTTATCAACTTTGAATACATAATGCAGAAATATATGCATTTATTTTACACCATAATTTACATAGTGGGCTGCAGCATGCCTATATGAGTTGCCCATTACCATTTCAAACAAACAAAAAAATGTGCCATACAGAACTTGAATTATGGCATACACTTTTATGGGCTGTCACAAAAGTGCTTTTCCAAAAGACAACTGGACTGAAGAACTGAAGAAGCTTTTTGAATGTAAAATGTCTTCAAGGAAAAATCCAAGTCAGTCCAATTGCCTTTTGGAAAAGCACCTTTTGGACAACCATGACCTGGATGATTTGACAATCTCCATATACTTTTATGGGCTCATTTTTTAGCTTATCTTCTGCATGCTACATACAGTGTAGATTGTAGGAGGACAAAATCTGAGATCAGAAATGACCATACTAAAATCGGCAAGTATTCCCATATGTAATGGTGATTTTGTTACTATTTTGATATAAATCAATTTAAAAAGGGATCTTCAGTGTGCAATTATTGAAGTAGTTTATGAATTAGCACAATTTTATTTGATTGGGCCAGGACTGGATTCACTATTTGGCTGTAATGCAATTACCACTGTATTCTTGCTACAGCTAATAATTCCGTCATACGCAAATGTGTGTATGTGTGAAATTTCTTGTAACTGATGAAGTGATTCCATAAGTAGCACATTTATTCTAAAAACCTAAAATGTTAAAATATTCTTTGTTAGTTTTGCTGCAACAGATTAATGTAGCTACCCTTATGGAATATGTCAAAAATTCGTCAGTGGTTCAGTATTGTATGTGTTCTTCCGTGCTCTGCTTCCTCTACTTGTCGGTTAAATTTTAAAGTAAAGAACATTTATTCAGTAATTGCCATATTAATAAAATAAGATTCAGATACTTTAATAAAGTAAATTGCATTTGGTTTGAGGATCTGGGATGGGAGGGAAATGAAACAATTAGATGCTTGTCAGCCAGTATTTTACTTTTGCAGCAAACTTCACAGACAATTTTGTCACAACCTGATGCTGTTGTAAGGCTGCTTCCAAACAGAGTTAAACAACTCTGTGGCCAGAAAACGAAACCTTCACTTGAATATTGTAGCGATAATCTCTTCACACAAGTTTTCATATACATTTTTTGTTACAAGTAAATATTTACAAGAACTGAATTCTGAATGCAGTGCATTTTTTCCCTTGTGCAGGAAATCGAAGCCTATACGGGATACACACAGAATTTTACAGAATGTGCCTGGTAGAACATTATGGATAAAATAATTCAGTCGCTTGAGACTTACTTATATATAAAAGCAAACCCATTGAAATCAATGGAACATGTAAAACACAAAGTTAAATTATGTTATGGCTAAATGTGGATCAAATCAAGAGTCAGACTAAAGCTGCTTCTTGAAAATATGCTGTGAACAAACAAGAAAGCACAAATACAAATGCAAAAAGGTTTTTGAGCCAACCCATGAACAATAAGTTTAATAGTTTTCAGCAGACCATAGCTTTCTAGAAGCTCCACTGTCTCATCTAGTTGAAGATGGACATACAGTAAACACAATAATATATGATACAACCCATCACAACTGGATTAAAAAAAATACACAAAATATAATACATAAAAATGGTTTTACATTGTGGACTGACAGAGCTCTAAAAAAAAGGTGACCATAACCCTGGTAGGTTTTACAAAGTCTTTAAAAAAATAAAACAGTACTTCATGTGAAATTCATAAATACATAGGATGTGGGGGAGAGTTAGTTGTTGAGATTTGTGGCATATCCAACTAAGAAACATTCATGAAGCATTCTTGACATTCTTTCCTTAAGCTTGCTGTCACTATCTGAGGATACCAAATAGGCACTTTATAAGTGTAAATCTACCTGAAAGTTGAAGCCAGGGGTGGAGGGGAATCTGAAGAGGAAAGCTGAGGATAGAAAATCTAATATTATGGCATGGGAGGACTAAAAAGGAAGAGAAATGTAACAGTCTGGTTTAAGAGGAGGCCTATTTGAAAGGCTTTAGCTGATGATTGTCAGTGTAATGCAAGAACCTGCGTTTACATAAAGACCTTTGTTCTCCCCACATCTTTTTTAACAGAAGATTATTTTATTATACATGAGCTAATGAGAATAGGGAAAGTTTAATCTTAATTCCTAGAATTTTTCATTTAGGAATGAAAAATGCTACATATAAATCAGCCGGCACTCCTGTCCTTATAGATGCTGAAGGCTGAAACAAAAAGGAATTCAACATCCCAGGCTCTATTGATTTTACCTTCTCCCGTATTAGCTGTAATAGCTATTATTTGATACCAAGGATGCTGTACCTCTCTCCCCAAATGCTTGAGGAATCTCAAAACGTACCTGAATGTCAAAGCTGGCATTTATTGTCCAGTCAATTCTTCCTAAGGGTAACATTTAGGACTGGAAGGTTGTGGCATCACAGTGACCAGTTTGCCCAAACAACACATGAGGAACATTCAATTTACCAAGGACAGTGGAGCAGAATTAACATGAGGCAAGGAGGAAAGGAGAAACATGATTTCACTTGGCATGGCTTGATATAATTTTCAGCACGTTATGTTGCTCATCTCTCCAAAACGCAACACGTTGCAAAATAAGGCACAGTTCCGAGCAAATTGTGACTTGATTCTCTACAAATTCCATTTCTGTGTACCATTCCATTAGTGTGACCACCTTGGGAACTCCTTAATACAGAAAGGAGTGTTTGTTCTAACAGTGTAATGGAGTTATCCAGGGTGGAATCAATTACAATCAATTCATGGGGGGGGGGGGGACACACACACCCCATAATCTTACTTGAATTTAAAACATCCTTCAAAGGGTTGGGAAACGACTCTGTCAGTTTTTCTTACATTGCCACCTTGGAGTTGCATGTGTCACTCAAACAACAGTCCAAAGGCTCTTAGGAACATTCTTACTCTTCTGATCAAACACTGAATTAGCCAGTGCCTTTGTACTGGTCCTTCCAGCAAAAGCTGACCATTCAGGTAGTGAAAACGGTACTAGATCAGTAATGTAGTGGTCATACAGGCCAATAGTGAAAACAAGGCCCACGTCAGTTATGAAAAAGAGATCATGATTGTATGAAAACAAATCTACTATCTACCCTCTCAGACAGACAGACAGACAGACAGACAGACAGACAGTGGCAAAAACGACACCTCCCCCCCAAGCACAAAACCCCTTGAAAAAGAAGGAATAACCAATGTTAAGGCAGAAGTTTAACCTGAATATTATGTGACCCAGTGCCATGAACTAAATTCACAACTCATCTGTTTTAACATATTTTTATTCTGAAATTTCCCATCTACTTTTCACAGTCTCTTTGGGGGCTGCCCTCCGTACATGCTAATAATACTATGGTGAAAATAACATTTCATTGTGATGAAATGTCTCCTTACAGCACCTTAAAAAAAAACCAACCCTCCATTTAAAGTGGGACAGATACCCAAGCATGAAAATATAATAGCGGCAGGCTTTGACCTGTGCATTCCAAATCGTTCTAGAAAGGAGTAACTTCCTGTGCTCCCTTTTCCAACAGTCACACCCTTGCCTTGCCTTGTAGTGTGCCCCTTTCCCAAGTACCTGCTTGGGAGTTCCTCCATCAGAATTCTACTGGCTTTGGGAAAGGTCAATGGTCTTGCTGGGTTGATCAGAAGGAATTGGACAAGAAGAGGTGCTTTTTGTTTAAGTAAAAAAACCCGTAGGACAAGTTAGGAAAAGCTCAGTGATAGAGACTCAATGGTAGGGACAGGCAAAAATCATACATTCTGTTAAATCCTCTGCTACTCAAAACTACATGCTAATAGTTAAACAGGGTATAGTTGAAAGTTATGGGCCTCAGTCCAGGAGATGCCATGCATGATGATCTTGACGCTATTTCTGTAACAGAATTCCTAAAAGCACCAATCTAAATGAGAAGGCAACTATGTTAAACTCTATGTTTAAAATCAGAGGCCTGTGTTTAGACTTAAACATCAGCATTTTCAGCAAGAAACAATACAGCTTTCAAGTGACGTGGGACTGCATTTCGTCTTTCAGTATCTCCTTAATTATTTTGATACTAGCAAACCATGCAAGGATTTGCCAGGGAAAGATATGTAATACAGAATGGGGAAAATGTACCTGGATAATTAGATTCTGCCCTTTTCTGTGACTAGCACAGAAGCAGAAGAGAAATTAATACCTCACCAGAATAATGCTTTGGTCTATGCTTTTCCCATGTTTTTGGCAAGGCAAATGTAAAAACAAAGAGAAAAGAGAAATAGCTTCTTATGAGAGTTGTTAAATTCCTACAGATGTCTTGAAATATGTCCAAATTACTCAGCCTTAGCAAGCCCAAACATTTCCCTAGACCATTATACCAATGTTTCTCAACCTTGGCAACTTTAAGATGTGTGGACTTCAGCTCCCAGATTTCCCCAGCCTGTTGTTCGCAAAATCTTAAAAGTTGTTAAGGTTGAAAGACACTGCCTTAAAACAGCTATCTCGCAATCCCCCTAGCCTAGTCAGACTGTTAATTTCATGATTACCTGATCTGCTTTCCTCCCAGTGCCCTCCTTCTTCTAATACATACTCTAACTTATAATATCCCACAAATACTTTTAAGACCTTCTTTTCCTTGCTGGGGTTCTCGTTCTTTTTTTCCAAGTCAGTCAGTCAGTCAGTCAGTCAGTCAGTCAGTCTCTCTCTCTTGCAAATTCATACCCTTGCCTTCTTCCCCACCCCCAATCTCATACTACTATTACTCATCCCTTCTATTCAAGCATCTGGGACAAAATTTTTGTCATAATCATCAGCAGAAGCCTTCCACCAGCTTCTCAGCTTGGGTGGGGAGGTGGGACGATGCAGTAATCCTGCATTTCAAATGCCCAGGGTATTGAGGGAATTAAGTTATTCCTTATAATTAACCAACAACTCCCCATGTTGCCCCAACTCCCTATGTTGGCACTGCACACAGACTGGATCAAGAGATATTTTTTTTAAAAAAAATTCATTATCTTTCTCAAGGACTAGATCGTTTCAAAGGCAGCATCAGATTTCCCACCTTTCTTAGAACAAGCATCTTTAGCCTGCCCATGTTAATTGTTCTCGGCAGATCAAAGCCACTAGGACAGAATCTGGAATTTGGCATGGAAAACATAGGCACATATGGATATTAACAAGAGTCTCGTTTCACCAGATGCTGTTAGCATTCTGTTGCTGGGAAGGCATCAAGAGGTACCAGACCTTGGCACCAACATCTCCTGAAATACTGATGACCTAGCCCCCAATATCAGTTCTTCCTGCTGCCTCCAGATACAATTCTCCTTTCACTTTATGCTTTCTTGTAATGCTTTTTTTCTGTTTGTTTGTTCAAAACGTTCCTAAGTAGAAAACATCTGTGATTGTGAAAGTCATTTTTTTTGGCATTTTTTTTCTTTGTTCATTTTCAAAGGATGTGTGTCAAGGCATCCTATAGAGGTGGCTTCTCTGACAAGACTTCTCTTTCCTCCCTCTTCTTTAAATTGTCCAGTCAACCCAGAGGGGCCTTTAGTCTTTGACCAACTTGTACACATGATGCTGAGCTCCATGCTCACTGGTTGATACCTCGAAAACAAACGCTATGCAAAGTAATGTTTCCTGGGTATCTCTGTTTGTAACAACCTAGTTAAAAAAGAAACACATACAGGGAGATCAGAGAAAGTCAAACTGAATGGAAAGTCAAGTTATAAATCCAGAGAAAGGGTAACATATTTTGCATAAAAAACGACCACTGAAATTTATGCAGGAATTCCTCTATCCAACTCAATAAATTTAGATGAAGTTAGAGAACTCAATTTAAATGATGGCATTAGGATGATGTTTTCCACAATTTTACTAGACTATTTCTTATTTCTAGGATTTCATGTCCCTACAGTGCCATTTTATGTGGACGGGAACTTTTATTTGGGTTTCATGTTTTCTTGTGAACAGCTTAAGGTTTACTGTATATGGAAAATGCTAGAGTATAGTGGAACCATAATTATCCCTACTAACTAGTCAATTTCCTGAACTGTTATCCATTTAGGACTGAGTACGAGGAGCTGTTTTATTTTAGGAATTGTTGCCCGAGTTTACTTTTTTTACTTTTTTCGGCCTGTCTTTGTCTCTTTTGAAAGAAGTTTTTAGATTGTAAACTCATAGGCAGAGGCTGATTGGTATGAGTGGATGAGAAGTAATACAATTTACAGAACAATCATGGTGTTTCTAAGAAACCATAGATAGTTATAAGAGTTGCAGAGCTAGTGACTTTCATTAGATTAGCTATCACATAACAGATGCACACCTGCACTTTAAATGAGGGGAAAAAACTTAAAGAACTTGTTACCAATAAATTCATAACATCCTGTTTCAAACAGGGAAAAGTGTTTCAGAACATGTTAGGAGGTGCTGTCAGAGGTCATGGGACTACTCCATCATGTCCTGAATCTCAATGGCTACATAGTCCTAGGAAGTAATCATGTAACTTGCCAATCATTAAGCCATCCTTTTTAAAAAAAATAAATAATAAATAAATAATGAGCACTACAAGAGGAAAACTCTTGAGTGGAAAGGAATGAAACTATTATTTATACTGGTAGTCCTTGACTTATAACTGTAATGGAGCTTGCCTGTTACAGTCGTAAGCTGTGACAGTCATAAAATGGGTCATCCACGTGGCTGACCTGATTTTACAATCTTTCTTGTGGTGGCTATTAAAGCAAACATGGTGGTTATATAGTGAATGCCATGGCCATTAAACAAACCCATTGTACGCTATAGACTAGTTTTGCTGAAAACTGGGACTATGTTTCAGCAAAAACATAGTAAATTGGGGTCATGTAAAATAGAGTCAAGGACTACCTGTAAGCCAAGAACAAACCACTCTGATTCCCTAGAGAATTTAATTAATCTTGATGTGCTTCTTGTCCTTTTATAAAGATTAGTTTTAGTATCTGGACAGCAATAACACTGAAATGATTGAGAAGTGCTTTATTGAGCATCAGTGAGAAATGAAGGGGCCAGCTAAGAAACAAAACAGAAGAAGGAAGAGATTCTTTACCTGTAGGATGGTGAAATTCTCCAGGACACTATTCATCATGTATTTTTCTGGAAGATGTTTCAGTTTATGGATGAAGTTGATCATATACTCGCACATGGGAGACCGATGGATTCGATACACACATCTTCCATTCTCCATCCGAGCAAATTCAGTCTGCAGAAAGACATGTAGAGATAGTGTAAAGCTATCAATGCTGAATCTGAGAATACCTACTCAGAATAGCAAAGATAATCAAATGGATTATCTGCATAGGACTCACCTCCACCTTTTCAACAACTTGTTTTCCAAAGGAGCACACTTTAGTGGAGACTGTGATGGTCATGTTTTCAGCACTGCTATATTGACTGCTTACACCATAAAAAGCACCAGGACCATCCTGTATAGTGCTGTTCAGATCCGCCTAGAATAGAGCAAGAGGTTCATGCAAATTAAACATGGATTAGAATGACTTATTGGCTCAGAATAGTGATCTAATTCATGCTAGTTAAAAGAGCAGGTTGATCAGTTGGACAGGGGATAAGGTGGCTGGGATCCACCTTTCACCCAAATATAGATGTCAAATCTACCTAGCATACAAAAGGAATAAAACCATAGCCAAATTAAGATTGAGAGGTCCTTGATGCTCTCTTGAGTTTGCTAGAGCACTGATGATGTTACCTAGTTTGGGTAATGAAACATCTGCAAGAAAACAAGCAAGCTCAGAGAGCACCAAGGACCCCTCATTTCAACCCTGAGCTACAAATATTCTCCTTTATTGGTACCAAATTAAAATTATTTAATACTCCATGGATACTGCATTTGATACTGCTTTAATAAGGTATCTTCTATCTAACTGTATATTATACCGCCAAGTATATCAGCCTTCTTCAATGTTGGATACCAGTTATGGGAATTGGTCCAACTTTCTGGAAGATTGAGGCTAGAAAAAACTTATTACAGGAATAGGCTAAGAAGAATACCAAGATCATCTGCCATATTCTCATGCATAGAAATACTTAGCAATCGCAGACACTGCTTAACTTCAATCTGCATGAAGTTCTTACCCAAAACTTGACAAGGAAAAAGGAGTTTTGGGGTCCTCTCTCATAGAGTTCTTTCAGGCCACCTTTTTTCTCAGGAAATTTGTCATAAATCTGGCGTATGTCCACTGCTTCCAGGAGTGGGTCACTGTATGAGGGGTTCGTCTGTCCGATATGCACAAAAAGGTGTTTGCTATACTGTAA
Source organism: Stegonotus admiraltiensis (assembly GCA_032468215.1). Lineage (NCBI taxonomy): Eukaryota > Metazoa > Chordata > Lepidosauria > Squamata > Colubridae > Stegonotus > Stegonotus admiraltiensis. Next base: position 200,389 of record JANHZT010008683.1, on the reverse strand, counting down.
TGGGAAAGAGAACAGAGGGCATCATTGCTCATTATGTAGGTTGAAACATTGCCAAAAAAAAAAGGGATCCCTTGATGAATTTGTCCTGGATGACTCCAGTCTTTTTTTGCCAACTGCTACCATCTGAGCAAAAGCAGACCAAAAGGAGCCATAGTAATATTTATATTTCACAAACCATTAAAAAGAATTTGGAACTCAAGTACTGTGCATCACCTTTTCAAAAGACCAGGTAAATGGAAGCTCAGACACTATGTAAGCATGAAATTGTGATACAAATCTCTCAGGATACCGCTAGAGTGAAAACTTAGTTCTTTGGATCTTGATGCAATAGACCAAATTAACTTGTGTGTTATGCCATTTGTGTCAGGGGTGGGTTCTAAATTTTTTTACTACCGGTTCTGTGGGCGTGGCTTATTTTGTGGGAGTGGTTTGGTGAGGGGTAATGTGACTGGATGGGCGTGGCCAACTTTTTTTAAAAAAAACTTTTAAAAGCATTTTTTCTACAACCTTAAGAGGTTGCAGAAAAAAATGCTTTGAAAAGTCTCTGCCGATCAGGCAACTCAGCTGAGATCGTCAGAGGCTTTCAAAGCATTTTTTACCACCTCTTCAGCTGAAGAGGTTGTAGAAAAAATGCTTTGAAAAGCCTCTGACATTCCCAGCTGAGCCGTGGGATCATCAGAGGCTTTTTTTACTTTTAAAAGCATTTTTTTGGCTGAAGAGGTTGTAGAAAAAATGCTTTTAAAAGTAAAAAAAAAAAAGCCTCTGATGAGATGGGCGGTATAAGCGAGCGGCGACCGGGCCAGGGACCGGTTCAGGGGCGTGGCCAGCCAATGTTATTACCGGTTATCGGAACTACTACAAATTTTTACTACCAGTTCTTGCGAACTGGTGTGAACCGGAAGCAACCCACCACTGATTTGCGTACTAAAGCCACCACAGAAATTGGGATGGGAATAACAGATAGTCTTAAAAATGACATTGCATTGCATTCTGTAGAATAAAGCAAGATCTATCGTTCTCTCCTCCCTCTTGTATGAATTTCCACTCTGAAGAGTTACCGTTTCAGGGTCACGCTGTACTTCCATGAATGCTGAATACTCAAGGAGCCGCAACTTGGCAGAGGCAATCGTTCGGTCCTGCCAGACTGGCACAGCTGAGGCAGAAGGTGGAAGAGGAGCCAAGGGCTCATAGCCTAGAAGAATGGACAGATAAAACATTCTTGAACATTCCAGAACCAAATTTTAGTTGCAGGAGAAAAGTATGGAAAAAACCATCTTTAACCACTGAGAAGAATAGGCAACTGGGCCAGTTTAGTTCAGTTTGGTTCATTTGTCAATCTTTCCAGACTCATTGTTATTCTGATTACAATAATATTGCATTACATTATATTCTCTTAAATCAAGAGGGTTTTTTTTCCCATTTCTGGGCTGTCTGTGGACTTAGGAGATAGCAACATGAAACACATTATCTCTTAAACAATGAAGAGGCCATCATTAGACGTTTCCATTCTGGACAATTAGCATTCAGTTTGTTCGGGAAGGTTATGGAGAAGGTTCTCTCTATTATCTGCTGCCACCTTGTGGGTCGGAGGAAGCATGCCTTCTTTTTGCTGCCCTTTCCCTCTAGAACAGCAGTCCCCAAAGTATATGAATGGCCCCATTATTCTTGGGGTTCCAGAAAATCCTTAAAATCTACCTTAATCCCAAACCTGGGGTTAACGGGTTTACTGATGTATTTGTGAGAGCTCTGTTGTATCTATACATTTTATTGTTTTGGTTGTTTTAGTTTAAGCTGCCTGTTTATGTGTCTGCAATTATTAATTGTTTTTTATTATTAATCAATTGTATAATGCAACAGAGTGAGCAGCCACAACAAATTTAGTAAATTAAATTAAGGGAAGGTTATTCATGAATAAAATAAAGGTACTGATTAGAAATCTCAGACTTAAGGACAAACATGCAGAGTGCTATAACTTCCATGTATAAAACACAACCTAAATTCTCACTTACTGCTATAATAATACAAAAAGTGAGTGTTCTGCTTTTACTGAGTCCTTGGAGGAACATAGAACACAGAATAAAAAGGTTGGAAGGGATCTTGGAGGTCTTCTAGTCCAACCCACTGCTTGAGCGGGAGACCTTATGCCCTTCTGGACAAATCTCTTCTTGAAAACCTCCAGCAATGGAGTACCCACAATTTCTGGAGGCAAGCCATTCTGTTGATTGATTGTTTGCACAGTCAGGAAATTTCTCCTTACTTCTAGATTGAATCTTCCTTTAATAATCTTCCTTTAATGATCTTCCACCCATTATTTCTTGGAATTGGAATTTCAATTGGAATTGGAATTCTTTGGAATTACTTTCCAAAGCACCTCAGGTGCTTTGGAAAGTAGATCAACCCCCTCTTCTCTCTGACAACACCTCAAGTACTGGAAGACTGGTATCATGTCACCCCTAGTCCCTCTTCATTAGGCTAGAGATACCTAGTTCTCTCAACCATTCGTTATATGGTATAGCCTCCAGACCTCTTATCTTTATTGCTCTTCTCTGTACTCTTCCTAGGGTCTCAGCATTATTTTTTATCAGAACTGGACACAATATTCCAAGTGTGGTCTCACCAGTGAAGTATAAAGCAGCAATATTACATTACATAAACTTCATCTTATCCCTCTTTTGATGCAGATTCTATTATGGATTGCACCAGAGAGGCTAAACCAATTTCATTGTTTATATGATGTACAATGACAATAAGGGCTATACTACTACTACTAGCCTAGGACTGTATTAACTTTTTGGGCAGCTGTAGTACATTGCTGGCTCATACTTAAGTTGTAGTCCATTAGGATACCAAATCCCCCTCAGGTATACTGTAACCTACTGAGCTAGGTATAACCTATTCTATATCTGTGCATTTGGGTTTTCTCACCTAAGTGTAGGACCTTACTGTTCTCATCACTGAAGTGCATTTTATTGGAGAGGATCCAGTGTTCAAGTCTGTCAAGATCCTTCTGAAACTTCAGTTTATCTTCCAAAGTGTTAGCTACTTCTCCTAGCTTGGTGTCAACTGAAAATTTAATGAACTCCCCTTCTATTTCCACATCTTGATCATTTATGAAAATGTTGAAGAGTCCTGGGCCTAAAGCAGAAACTCCCTGTTTGGAATGTTTTAAGAATCTAATATCTGAATAAGTACTAAATAATATAAATTATTTTTTTCTGTTGAATTGCATCACTTCCTTCTCTCAACCAGTTCATTTTACAGAAGAGTATCTATAGAATAAAACCAAGACATCAAAGAGCAACCTAGAAAAGTAATATAAAGACATACATAATAGGAAGCTTTTGTACCAGCTGTCAAAACACAATTCTAGTCAAAGCCTGAGTGTAACTATGGCCCTAAAGCATAATTCTGTAATTTCTTGACATACTGGCTTAGCATTCCTTCAACATCAATTTGATTTTAGTGCAAAAAGCCCTGTTTCCATATGTATAAGTGTATTATGAATGTTACTGTGAACATATTGCCTTACATGCTGATTCTGCTTTTATTTTGCCTACAGGTAAGTGAACTGAGGACAAGCAAAAACTCACTTTAAATAATATGTAACTTGGATGAGCAGTCTGCATTCATATGCTGCATATAAATTACAAAATACACAGCCTAGTGGCACTATCACTTTCATTAAGATGATAATTACTCCAATTAAATTCACTATTGCAGTTGATTAAAAAAAGGTTCTTGAGAGCAGCAATAGAAGAAGAGAGCTATACCATGTAAACAAATATTTGAATCACATGCAGATGGTGGGAAAGGAGACAGGAAACAAAAAATTTTTTTAGGTTGAGCATCAAGAGGGTAAATTGGAGAAATCAAGTGAGACAGACCACTTACTGGCTAGTGATGGAGGCATGGGTGGCTGAATGGGGTAGGCTGGTTGTGCAAAAGGTTTAATGCTGAAAAACAAAATAACATCGAATAGATTAAATTATTTTGACAAACCTTCCTCTAAGCTGCATATCTCAGGTACAAGCTTTACTCTGAATACCAGATGCCAGGCAATACGAGCAATAGCAGAAGGTGCAAGGATTAGGGAAATGATGAAATGTGTGATGGTACCATAATATAAATATCATGTATTACATATTTACATTATTATTATTATTATTATTATTATTATTATTATTATTTATTTGATTTATATACCGCCCTTCTCCCGAAGGACTCAAGGCGGTGAACAGCCAGAAATAAAAAACATACAGTACAAAATTTAAAATCCAATTAAAATGAATTAAATTAAATTTGG
>JANHZT010008683.1:138308-149857 GCA_032468215.1 Stegonotus admiraltiensis | reverse complement strand
AAATGGACTCCAGAGGATGGTAGAGGACAGGAAGGCCTGGAGGAACATTGTCCATGGGGTCGCGATGGGTTGGACACAACTTCACAACTAACAACAACAAGGGATGAAACAAGATGAGATTGAACACTTGATGCAGGAAGGAAAAGATGACATTAGTTATAAGATAACGTTCACCAACCTTTCTGCCTTTATAGTCTGGTGGCGATTGCAGCGGGGGTGGGGGAGGGCATGGCTTTGCACATGTACATGCCACTTGCACAAATGCAGCTTCTCATGCATGCACGCTCACCCGCTGCTTGCTCAGCCTGGTTCCCAATGGGCTGCGTCCTGGCACTGGGCCATAGGCTGGGGCTTGAAAACGCCTGATATAAGGCACAGTGAAATGACTCTTGTGATCAGAATATTCAACAGCTATACTATGTTCAAAAGAAACATAAGTAATAGGAAAAGGGGAAGAAGCTGCGTAAAATATTGAAGCATCCACACCTACTCAGAAATCCAAGCAAATGAACTTGGTGAAATAGTATTGTACAGTAGAGAGCTTCTGGGTTAAAGTACATTAACTAATGTTTAATTCATTGCACTGAATTGGTCTGACCTCAGGTGACAAAGGCCTATTGACCAACCCAGCAAAAATTTAACAGCTTTCAGCTTAGACATCCACCTATGTAGAAACCCCAACGGAACTTGCTTCTCAAGGACATGACCACTAAACATAGCCTCTATGCTGATCTATGGCTCTGGTGTGAAAGAAGTCTATTCCCAGCTATTGTGGCAGAAGATCTCCTGTACAGACATTCTAGGACGTATGCAGGAGGATTCTTTGGAGGTCAGTGATCTGCTGAGCTCCAACTAGTCAGAAAGGTCTGCTGTGGGCCTGCTTGTTTATTTTTTCATTTCCATTTTAGCTCCTGTTGCAAGAGAGATAGACACTCACTTGTGCAGCATTTGGGGGGTTGGGGTTGACAGAAGGGAGTATCAATCTCAGGGAAGAACAAAAAGCAGCTCTACTAAAATGTTGACATTCCTATCAGGGTAGATTTGATTTAAATCACTAGTAAAAAGGCATGATTTAAATCAACTTGATTTAAATCATAATTTTTAAAAAGCAACTGTCATCTCTGTCCCTCAGTGGCTCCTCCTCTGACCCGCTGTTGACTCACCAACACTCCCAATATTGCAAAATATACAGCCTCACGCTACATAACTAGGCTCCATTTCATGCTGAATAAACTAAATTATTAATGTATCTTAAATAGAAAACTAGATAGATTTTTACTCCAAACGCATTTTATTAAAATAAATTTGATAAAAAATCAAACAATCTGATTTAAATTTTAAAAATCAGATTTTTTATATTTTTTAAAAAGAAACCATCGATTTTTATCCACCCTGATTCCTACTAGTAACAACAACAAAAATAATGTTTCACAGAAAGAGTTTGCTTTCTTCTGAATACAAGGTACAAACTGCAATTGCCATTTGCAGAAGAACTTCCTTTATGAGCTTCATAAGCATGCTAATTGTATTCATGAAATATGAAATGAGTACATATTAACATAATGTGACATCATTCAAAACAGGAGGCAATCAGCACTCCTCAAAATATCTGCTTAAAAAATGTCACTAGCTCAAAATTTTGGAGCAGCTCTTCAAAAAAGTCTTTTGGACCTTAGTTCTTTGGATTTTTTATTTCTCTCTTTTTTTTCCTCTGAGCTAGAGGGGCTGCTACCAGTGATATGCCCCAACAAAAATCCATTTGGCAATTGCTGCACTTTTTTTCACTTGCTAAATAGATAGTAACATTCAGCTAAGAAAAACTGCAGGAAGGTGTTCATCTTAGAAAGCAGGGTAGACATCCTGTTGTGTTGTATTCAGGGATGAGGCTAATGGTGATGCAGACTGAATAGAGAACAAACCACAAAGAATCTATCAGTTATTGCCTTGAAAATAATGTGCGTTATATTTTCTTAGGGCAGCAACCGACATAACAAACATAGGCAGGGGATAGTGATTTTTATACCAAAAACTTTCCTCCCACCTCAAGGACAGGAGAAAGGAACATTGCCATTGCTACATGGATATGCCCAAATAATATTCTCTCTATATCTTTCCAGTTTAGCATCTTGTTTTATTGTGCTTTGCAGATACTGTATTTTTTTTTACACATTGAAAGTTTGTGGCAACTTGCATGAACCAAGCCTATTGGTACCATTTTTCCAACATATCAGCATTTTTGATAATAAAGTGTTTTTAAATTAAGATATGTTCATTTTTTTCTTAAGACATAATGCTATTATTTAATAGACCACAGTATAGTGTAAACATTACGTTTATATGCACCACAAAACTAAAAAAACATGTTTGACTCTTGTGATGTTTACTTTATTTCATGCAATATCTCCGAGGTATGCCTCTATTTGCAATGTATGTTAAACAGATGCTAGGATAAGTTGCATCTTTCTCTCTGCCTTCCCTATTCAGAACCATTCTGTTTCTCCAAACTGAGATCTTGTCCACTGTAACAAGATCTCGGTTTGGACCACAGACAAATAGTCAGGTGTTTTGCCATTTCTGTGATCAATATGTTCCAAATTCTAGCATTATGCACAATCAGAAATTAACTCCCCTTCTTGAATTCTCGTGATTGTTGTCTTATCTGAGTTAGCTATCAGATCTCATATCATTTATCCTGCTTGTATAGTTGGCATTTCTCTTGACATGTATGATGAAGAGGTATATAAGTCTAAGTGCTACTGCTATTGTTCCATTCTTCTGGTAAGATTTTAAGCATTTTTTTTTTGCATGAGAAATTAGTACAATGGTTCAATAATCTATATATCATCTTACACTTTCTTTTATATAATAAAAGATATATACTCATCTTTTTCAATATCTAACTAACTAATTTCAATAAATAACTAACTTATTTCATATTTGCTGACACAGAGTTGTAACTGTTTAACTGTCTCTTCTCCTTCAATTTGCCCCCTTATCTTCTCCTGCAGCTTTAAACAATTCAGTGCGTACTTCACTTATTTCTAATTCTTTTTTATTTAAGAATTCAACTATTGCCTCTTATGACTCATTTTCCAGTGGAATCAATTTGTTAAGGTATTCTATGTACCAATATTTCTCTAATTTTATAATCCTACCGTATTTGTAAAATGTTTCATTATAGTCCTCCCATCAATGATTTGCTTTTATAAGATTTTCCTTTACAGCTACTCCCATTAGCTGTAAATTTTTCAGTGAAATTTCACCTCTGAAAAACATCTCTTACCTTTCTCTATTGAGATTTTATATTCAGGCATCTGTTCTTTCTTGCTTATATCGTATGTCTACCTTCAACTATCTTACATACCTTTGTGTTCTCCAATTTTTATTCCTCTGTCTTTTTCTGGCTTATCAATGATAGTTTATTCTGAAAAACCACTTGGATCTCTTTGAAATTTTGAGGGGAGGGGCTACTGCTTCATTTTTACTACCACTTCCAATAGCTCTTCATGATTCCCTTTTGCACAGCCGAAGTATACTGAATCAATCTATAAACCTGACAGCAAGAATTCCATTTATTTGATCACCTGCACTTATCCATTTTCGGTTTCCTTAAACAATTTGATTCGTCTTATTCGTCTGGTGATACCAGATATAGAATCTGTGTTCATACTGCTCAAAGTGGAGGTACCAATAAAAACTAGGTATCCTGTTCACCAAAAAGAATATAGATTTTCTTTTCAAAAGCAAACTGCGTATCTTTTGAAGTAGCAACGATGGTGGTTTTCATTATTTTGAGGAACTCAGGGGCCTTTTTCAAGGAGGATAAATTTGGCATCCTTTTGAAGAATCTAAAGAGATATCATGTGAAATTTGAAATTAAAACTCAGCAAGAAGTAGGTAGAATTATTCATTTAAAATTCATCTCCTTGTGCTTCTTGATTAACGTTTTTCCAAAAGCCAAAGAAACAGCCCTGACTGACCGTCAATGAAAAATAATGATAATATTCCTTTCTTTGTTTGATCCAATCTTTTTTCTCTGAATTCTGGGCATAAAGAAATATGACAAAAAAGAATGTCTAGAGGACCCATTCTAGAAGATGCAATTAGACCCCAATAATGATTCCAGCAACCCTCTTCTCAGGGATCCTGTATTGCAGATATTTATAGCACAAGGGGACACAGTATGTGAAGATGAACTGCCAAGTCCAGCTCTCTAATATAATTGCAATGGCCAGCATGCCTGGCGGCACTTAAATCACTCTGAGAAGATAGTGAATGTTGTCTACATCATGGACATAGTCCATACTGGAAGACACTCTAAGAAGCCCAGAATAAAACTTCATCTGAAGCCGTCTTTCACCAAAAGGCCTACTAATTACCAGACCACAGAGCAACCAAACTCAAATTAAGATTGACTTATTCATTGCCGAGAAGGTAGAAGCAGAGATTTAACAAGTAACTTCTATTATTTTTCGAAGGCAGTTAAGAGAGTAAGGTTTCAGTTCCCTTGTTGCACAAAAGTTTAGAAAGATTTCAAGTTTGGAATAGCCAGCTGTACGTTAAGGTCAGATATTTCATATTGTTGAAAATGTTTTATTTTCAGAGCCACCTCCATTCCATCTGTGCAGCAGTGAAGACCACCAATGAGAGAGGTTCAAAAATAGCATATGGAAAGATGAGCTGGGTAAGTAAGCCAGCCAGCCCATTTGTCAAACTTGTATTGAAATAAAGAGCATACTTCTATCGGAGCTTTTGAAAATGCTACTGAAAATTGCTGTGAAAAGGAAACGTGGAATGTGGAACCAGCAACTAAGCAGCACCCAGCAGTCAGTGCAAAAGGTTATTTATCTTGTGATTTTTCTCATAAAGCTACTGAAAACGTAGCTCCTTTACTGTAGTGTATCTGCATTTATACAAAATTTGTGAGACATTCCCCAGATTTTTTCCATTTATATATAATCAGTTGAAATGAATGACAATATGATCAACGCCACTTAAAGGGTACAATTTAAAATATATCAAGACAAACTCTCAATCCAGTGATTTAGTGTTTCTTAAAGTGTGGTACAAAAATCCTTGGGGGTCTTCAAGACTTTTTTAGGGTCTGCAAAATCAAAATTATTTGCCAGATATTGAAAATGTTTGAAAACAATTAAAAAATATCATTCCTCTCATATTTATTTTTAAATATATATAGGCCTTTGTCATGAAAAATATTTTATTCATGTTAATATTTAATGGATTTCAGTTATTTTTACATGATTCAATAAATATTCTTAGTTAGTTTAGTTTAGTTTAGTTTAGTTTAATTTAATTTATATACCGTCCTTCTCCCAAAGGACTCAGGGTGGTGAACAGCCAGCAATAAAAACATACAATACAAAATTTTAAAAACCCTTAAAACAAAATTAAATTAAATATGGCCCATATTAAAAAAATCCCCATTTAAACCAATACAAAAAATCCTTAAAATCAAATTTTAAGCCAACCCTGCACGGTATTTGTATTCTACAAATACATCCATTTTAATTTTTAATATGGTAAATATCAATAAATATAAACCAAACAAAAACTTTTTTGGGATACTCCAGAATTTTTAAAAGTGGGAAGGGGTCCTGAGAGCAAAAAATTAAAAAATCTTGGTCAATCTCAACCTCAACAACTTTTAAGATGTGTGGACTTCAACTCCCAAAATTCCCATCTTAAAGTTGATGGAAGTTGAGAAACGCTGAACTAACCAATGTATGATAACCAAATTCCAGTCTGCATCCATCATACAGTTCTATAAAGCATTCAGCAATGGATCCATTTTAAAGACATGCAAATCTTCTGTCTTTTTCCCTCTGTACGAAGTTCTACACTACCAGTTGAAAACCACATTTCTCATACAGACAAAACTACTACTCAGCAACCATTGTCAAAAATGTTTACAGATTTAACAGTACTGAATTACATATATTGCATAGAGAGGAACACATACATTTGCATGAAAAACATACTTTTCTTCTCCAAGAGAATCTATGGCATAATGGCTGCAAGGATTTTTTAAAAAGAGCTCTTTTCTCCTCTCAGCACTGAGTTAAGCAAGAAAAATACGGTCTTGAAAGTAGGTTATAGACTTTAACACAAGGAATCAATTTGCAGGCATGCAAAGACCTTCAACAAAATGTGCTTCTAATTTTGGGAAGGAGTGTGTTTGCCCAGGGCATTCTCCATGATGCTACATCCAACAGAGCATGACTTCTTTATGCTTACCCGCTCTTGCTCCTAGCTCATGCATGCTTGTTTTGTCTGTGTGCTAATATGTTTTCCATCTATGTTCATGGAAGCACTGTAGCATTGGTAAGGGAGCTCAGGAGGTCAAAAAGAAATGGTTGGGAAAGCATCTGTAAAAAGTAGCACATTTTCTGGGCACAGAATCAAGCACAGCTAGTCCAGCACACCAATTTCAGGGCAAACTGATGTTAAGGTTTCATATAATGTGTGAATGGGATCAATGAATAAGTCATGATTTGCTTTAGGGCAATAAAACAGTTTGAAATTATGGTTTGTTCGTGGTGACTGCAGAGTTGGGTGTGAAAGGGAGCAGCACATGGCTTGTTTGTAACTTTATAGTTTAAACTGCCAAAATGTTTAACTAATAAATGGAAAACAAGAGTTGTTAAAATGTAAGAAAAACAAACCAAGATTTACAAAACAAACCATAATTAATAGGTGTCTATAAAGCCAAGGTTGCTTATAAGCCATCATTAAAATAAACCATTACTTGGACCTCTTTCCCTACAAAGCAAACAGACTGTTTGATTTATTTCCACTCTGAAATTCATGGGCTGTTTCATATTCCCGCAATGCCATATAGTTAAAACAGAAAATGTAAAGAACATCACAGTTTGAGGAGCTGTCAGCAGCCTGACCTTATAGATGGAACAGCTGCCCTGTTAGGAAGTGAGCTGATCATTTCATGCAAAATACAGCCTGGGAAAGCTCCTTATAATGACTCTCTTTAGCCATATAAAGTTGAATTCCAGCACTGGTGAAAAGTATAACTCCAAAAGGACATTCTTTGGATATCAAACGGTGCTGATCTTTGCATTATTTTGATTGCTAACTTCTCAAATATTAAAATTTTACCTACTATCCTTTGGTTAGGAATACAAACTAACAAGAAATAATGAAAATTATTGTACATTTAAAAATTCACTTTTAAGCTATTTGAATTGAAATCAAGACAGGTTCAAAATGTCTTATATAACCAATTCTTGAACTTGTGTTTACTTACAAATTCCAGATGTGAGAAACCGTGATTAGGCGTAATGACGAACTCTGCAATCAGACTCAGCATTAAGGGGAACATTCTCTATCCTAACAACATCTTGATTGATAAAAAATTCTTACAGAATGTAACTTATTCCTACAAGTGGGGAAAAAAAGATACTTAATTTTTAGAATTAACACCAAGCCTATCAATGATTGCTATCTGCTGTATTTTGCAATTATTGGTATGTGGCAAGGCAAAGGCAAATGATTAATAACAACATGGACAACTTTGTTTCCCTTAAGAGCTTGTTCCCCTGTTAGGTGTGCATACTGGCAATAGGCAAAATTCAAGCTACTCCATAATCATTGTTGCTTAAGTCATCATTTATTCAGGATGCAACTACAATAACCTTTGAGAAATGGCTGCCTGGCCTCTGCTTACGGCACCTCTCAAGGCAGTCTTTTCCAGTGCCAAACAGGTCTTTCTGGCCATTTCCACTCATTGCCCTTAAACATGTTCTTTGAAATAATAAAAGAACAAGAATGCTCATTTTCTGAGTGATTGTCTCCCCCCACTCCTATACAGGTACTTAAAAATTGTCATGTCATTATTTCTTCTTTACATTAAACAAACATGCAGAGCTATAACTGTTCTTGACACGATTTCTTTTCCAAATACCTCAATCATCCTGGCTGATATCTTTTGGACATGCCTCAAATTGTCAGGATCTTTCTTAAAATGAGATGCTCAGAAACAATGCACAGTACTCCAAAAATATGTGACCCTAAATTAAAAAACAAGAACTCAACTCTAGATATAGATAAGAATGTTTAAAAGTTCTGTCACTGACACTAATGATGAATAATTAGGGATGAAATCTTATATTTGTATTAATTGCCTATATTATTTTCCACCCACACCCTTAGCTTATTAAGACTAATGAACTGTCAATTTCACCCCTAAATTTGCCTCACCGCCCAAAACTGATTAAAAACTATACTTATCTTAATAATGAACATCAAGTGAATGAAGGGCATTCAGACATTTATGGAGCATTCAATGAAGTCTCTTTTCTGGTACAAAAAACATCAAATACAGAATGATCCCAGGGACCGCCCCCCCAGCACCCCCCCAGCTGTTGAAAGCACACAAGAACCTGGCAATTAGATTTTACAACCTCTCGTGCAAGAGACCAGAAAGCACACTACCTCAGCTGAGCAAGCATGCAATTTCACACTTACTCAGGGAGAGATATATGGAGTATTGCATGAATTTTCCTGAAAGCAGCTGGGGCTGGAAATGATGGCCAATCCCAAACTTTTTGCTATGTGTAAGTGTTAATATTCACACAGCTCTTTAAGAATTAGAAAGCAGGTAAGTAACGGCAGCTTCAAATAAGGGAAAGAAAGATGAGCTTCCATGTCTAACTTACAACTGAGTGGCAAAGGCTTTCTTGAGCATTGGCTAATTGGAACCACATCTCCAATATATAAAACATATTATCTATTGTATATGTATAAACAATTTATCTTAAGAATTTCATTTTAGTTTTTCAATTCTTTATCTGTTCAGAAAGAACAGTTCACAGTGAACTCAAGAATTCTGGGTTACATTTATCTAACAGTTTTCCTCTTGGGCATCCTGAAAGCATTGTCCCTTCAATTAATCCTCTGAGTTACTATTACTTTAGGGCTGGCATCATGAAAAAATGCTAATATTAGTTTTCCACTTGATACTAAAAAAAACCCAGAATGCTGTGCTCAAGATTACAATGACGAACTTCATCCTTTTTTAACTGACTTATTGGCAAGTGATTTGGGAGCCCATTTATAATATACCCAAAATAGTTAAAGTCATTTTTGCTCCCTTGGGTTAGATTCCAAAGGATTAGTTTTTGTCAGCTTCTTTCCAGCCAGCTATTATTTGGTTGTACAGTAGAAAGTGTCAACATTTACATCTATCCTAAAACTTTTAATCTTGAGAGATAATTAATAAAGTGTGCACTGAACCTTAAAGTGAATGGGGATAACCGAAGTTAACAGAAAATCAGAAAAAATATAATTAAAGAATATTTTTGTTCCCCAAATCCAATTACTGTTGTGCTTGGCAGAGGAAGAAATATAGCTTTTTAGAATTTTCAGGTGCATCAGGATAATTAGGCAATTGCAAAATCACAACCGCTAAATAAACACCTTGTTTACTACAGAAGTAAAATATCTCAAAAGAAGAAACACAGTCCATTTATCAAGCATTACTTGCAATTCAAACACAGTCCATTTATCAAGCATTACTTGCAATTCACTGGGTCGAGAATGCATGAACTCCCCTCACTATTCTTGTTCAAGTGTAGATGGAAGAAATCCTGTTCTGAAGGAATGATGGAATCTGTAGCATCCTTCAGTTTGCCCAACCCTATACTCCCCTGTGTGTAGCCCTCTTTTAATTTCTCTTTCCTTTATCACTTCCTGTTGTTTCCGGCCTGGCGCAAAGCTCAGGAAGCAATCCAAATAAGAAAACCGCAAGAGGCCATGTGGCAGGAAAGCCACAAGAGACACTATAATACCAGATGATAGTCTTACAAGAATTGTTAACCAACATCCACCTAGAGAAAAGAGACCTAGCCTGAAAAAAACTTTCTGACACAAGGGAAACCAAGTAATTTCTACCTATATTAGCTGTAGACATACTTTTAAAATGACAATGGTTATCTTTGGGCGTCAGCCCTTTGAGGTAGGCCAGATCAGGAAATAGGCTCCAGAAGTCTGGTTGGAACAATTCTTTATTAACAACAGCACCTTGAGAGCATGACTGAATTTTCCTTATTCATTAGTGAATTAGGAAGGTACCAGTCTTAAGAGAAAGTTTCCTGGGCTTAAAGTATGTTTTTGTGATTGTCATCCTTGTCTTGTTTCTCCAAGGTTATGTCCTTGGGTCTCTGTACAATTCAACTGCTTTATTTGGGTAAATAAATACTATATAAGTTTAGGTATTCTGCTCTAAATTGAAATCAAGAGCGAATTTGAAGCAAGGGCAATGGGAATGCTGCCCTTCATTTATCCTATCCTTTAAACAATCTAATGTCTTGAAATGTACAGTATAAGAGATGGTAACTTCTATAAGACACAGCCATAATGATTAATGGCTGGAGTTATGGAAAATCTAATTGCAAACATTCAGCAGGTATCAGGTTACACACCTCTGTTTTACCCAAAGCCTAGGGGCCAATTCTATTTGCCATCAGTAAACAGAATAATAATTTATCTCTCTTAGTTACTTTAGCAATTGTAACTTCTGCTTCTTTTTACGGGGTATTTCTTTTCAGAACAGCTGACTAGGTGATGGCCAGTGGTGGGTGGAAATTTGAACTTACTGAAATGTTTGGCATCTAACCAAGTGTTTCCTCCAAGTTGTTAGGACATTTCTTCTCACTTTGCCCATTCAAAAGGGAAGGGCACATTCTTTCTGCTGAAGTGGGATCTGCAAAGGGCTCACCGTATCTTCCTCCTACCTCTTCCTTACAAGTTCTTTGGGAAAATAAAATTGCTCAATGTATAAAACACATACTCCTGTAAAGCATATCTGATCCCTGAATTAGGAGGGGAAAACATACTGCTCCACTCCAATACAGAAGCACATGGTTTCAAAAAGCGATTTTTTAATTTAAAAAAAAATGGCTAAAATTATAATCTTCTCATCTATTTGTTGCATTTTACTATTTAACAAGCATTCTTATTTTTCTGCAAAATGGTATTAAAGTCTATATACTATAGCTATGGCCAAGTATAATTTTATTTTTTACTTATCACAAATAATGATAAAAATTATTTTCTCATGGGCTAAGAAGTTGTATATAACCACTAAGGTTGGCATAATACACCCCATATTTTTAATGAAATTAGTTTTATAATAGGCTTTTGCCTAATAAATACCATAGCTTTTCTTGTCAGTAAATTATAAACAACTGAATTATGATCTATTACTTCTAGTGACTAAATTATAACTTAAACAAGATTAAATATCAAAAACATGATCAACAAAATATAAATCACCACATAAAATTGAAAGCCACAATAACTGATAATCTTATGATTATTTAAATATACCATCAAATTGAAGAATGAACTCTATCCATTTTTTAAAAACTCCTTATTAGCAATTGTTTTTAAGCTTCCAGCTATTTTAACATTCAATGCTACCTCACCAAGTATAAGTTGAAAGAACAGTATAGGGCAGTGATGGCACAGCGGGCTCGGTAGGCCCGTTTTTCGCCCTCCCCAGGCTCCAGAGCCTT
>JANHZT010008683.1:119668-132994 GCA_032468215.1 Stegonotus admiraltiensis | reverse complement strand
ATTCGGTTTTTTAATATTTTGTACTGTATGTTTTTTATGGTTGGCTGTTCACCGCCCTGAGTCCTTCGGGAGAAGGGTGGTATACAAATTGAATAAACTAACTAACTATCAAATAATGGGTGGAAATTCTTTTATTGTGGACAGAAATGGGACTTAAAATTGGCATTGCAAGACCAGAAAAATACTGATCTTGCAGCTTCCATCTTTAAAGATGGAGAAGGAAGAAACTTTCAATTTTTTAAAACTATTTTTTTTTACTTACCTTTCTTCCAATGCTGTACCTCCCCTTCTGAAATCATTTCAAAAGGGACACCCAATTCTATCTATGCTTCCCTTAAATTGTAACAGGTGATATCTACTGCAATGTCTTTAGTATTAACACTCTCTGATATGACAAACAAACAATAATATACGCAAACAGAAAGGGACAGCCCCATTTTGTGGCTATCTTGTGGTGGTATCCTAGAAACAAGGGTGGGCAAATATGGCCCTTTTACAACCTTTGGACTTCAACTCCCAGAATTCCCGAGACAGCGTGGCTGTCTCAGGAATTCTGGGAGTTGAAGTCCACAGGTTGTAAAAGGGCCATCTAGAAGAAGGTATCTCAGAGATGTTGAACTATCACTGAATTTACAACTGCATGAGAATTTTGCTACCACTCAGTTTATAATCATACAACAAAAATATTATTTAAATTTTTATTAAGTAGCTTTTGCATTGTGTTTGAACTAAGTTGAAGGCAAACTTGATATACAAACAGTGGTCTGGCTGATGTAATTAAAATTGGAGAGGAAAATAAAAGGACACAAATTGCTGCTAGGTCCAGAGGTTTTATTACTTGGAAGAGTCAATGGGCTAGAACAGGTTAAAAAGTATCTTTAATTCAAATTTAGATACCAATAACTAAATTAGAAAATCTAGGAGTACCATCTGGAAGAGAACAGAAAAATAATTGGCAGAGTATTTGACATTATTATTTAAATTTATATGCTACCTGTATCCCATCAACTCTGGTCTAATATCTAAAGATTTCATTTTGAAAGAAAGTCAAGGAGGATTGCTACAAATATTAATTTTTTAGATTGGTAGGATAAACATATTCAATATTGGGAGAAAAAATATTTACAGAGCTATAATTGGAACATTGTAGGCACTAAAAATGAATAATAGCTGAGTAAAGTAAAAAGCCAGCAAATAATTACGACTTTGTCAAGACTTCTCTTCTTAATTTATTACATTAAAATTTATTTTAATCTCCCTAAAAAGATATATCAACAATGAAATTACATTTCCAGAGTGAAGATACTTGGGATTAGCAGGAGAGACTTCATGTACATTGGGACTGCAAATTCCCTTTCATTCTGGGACTCAGAAATAAAATCCAGGTTTCAAGAGTTCTGTAAATGAACACCTATGTAGGAGGTTCCTTTTAAATAGTGGATCTTTGAATGAGAGAAGAAAACTAAAGGGAACTTGAAATGCCACAGCTATAGCACCTGTCAGAACAAAGTTGCCTATTTAGGAAGAGAAAGAAACATGACTCTTAACTCTTAACATTAACTCTGAAAAATCCCTATAGATCATTCATATTACCAGTGTTAATATTGGGATCACTGGTTTTCAGGAAATTAATTCAAAATAAATGCCAGGTCTCTGATTTTGATTTAGCCTGGATTAAAACTCGTATTCCATCTTTTAAAAGCTTTTATTCCACACCTTATTCTGTGAATAAATGCAGCCACATGCTCAAAACCACAGCATACCATTGTTCATTCTGAATAAATTCATTTAAACTGGCTTCACAATCCCCAGCACAGATTACACCATCCTTTCCAAGAAGGGAAAAGTCCAGTTTTTAACTATTCGTTAACCAACTAAATGAAAGAGAGGCTAAAATGTGTAAAAAAAACCCAAAACCTTTTAGTTTATTACAATTGTCTTTCAACTGCTTCCCCATAATACTTCACCCCAATTCCTTAGGAGGCTGGAAATAATTTCTGAGTAAAAGTGGAAAACCTGAAAACATTAACACCTGATTATGTGTAATGTTAGTGTTGCGCAGTCAGTTTAAAAAGCAATTATCAAAATATATTCTCCTTGCCTGCACACTCCCCCTATGAGGTGAAGATCTTTTGTTTTGGGCTCTGTGCTTCTTCTCCCTCCTTTTACACAAAGCAACTGGATAATACGTATCTAAGGAACTGGGGTTTTTTTTTGCAAATCCTATCAAGGCTTGATAAGTAGGGCTGGTGAAAATCTAAAACTAACCAGGATACTTAGTACTAGAATCTATAAAAGCCTATCTTAGATGAAGCATAAACAAACAAGACGTATGCTAGCAGAACACTATTGGAAGACTAACTGCAGCTATCCCTCTCCAAACAAACTTTCTCAATCACACAGCCTCAGCAACATTAGGACAGTTATCTACCCAGATTATATGGCATTTCCACCTCATTTTGCAACACCAGGACTCCTCTTCATATGGCTCAGTTATGTGAATGCAAGCCCAAATCCAAATTCCAAAATTCCTTACTACATATACAGAAATAACTCCCGTTTTAATTGGTATACCAATTGCATATTTGATAACCTTTCACATACAATTCATACAAAACACTTTGCGGACTTAAAAAAAAAACACCTATCACTGTATATAAAGTTTGATGCATCCATGTAGTGATATATCTAGCAAAAACTGTTGTGATATGGAAATCCCAAAAAGGGCACATCTTTTTTCACATCTGAACTGAGTTCCAACAGAGCGACTAATGTGAATATGTATTTCCATAAGACGTAATTACATAATATATAATTTAGGTTCCAGCTTCCTAAAGGGGAATATTTTAAACAACATACTTCATAACAAAGGTTCTAAAACAAGAAAGACAAGCGTAACCTTGTTCAACGGTCCACGCTTTACCAACTGTGCATTGTGTCGGATATGCTTAAAGAGTCTTGGTGAGACTGGCATTTGTACTCCCACATATTCTAAAATACGCCTTCCAAATCATCTTCAAAGCATGCACAGTCCTAATATATAAGCCAATTTAATACATTCAGAATAGACTAAATGATAGGTGAGAGGACTAGTGGTCTAAAGAAGACAGTATGTATTACCCGCCCATATCGAGTCTCTTACTCACAAAGTATTACAAATGTGGCACAGTGGATTAAAATGATGATCAGAACAGCTTTTTGTTATTTTTACCTTCTGCAAACAGATTCCATCTAATGAAAGTTGGGGGAAATTATTATGCAGCATGCACACTACTGGACTGCCCAATGATTTTTCAGCAATTTCAGAATAGAACAATTTACAAGATGGTGGAAAAACAGTGTGCCACTATTCCAAAACCTTGCTGACTCCCTATTGTCCTTAAGTGCTGGATTTAATTAGCTCCAGGAGTAATTATTCAAAAAATGCTCAGTCTCCTCCTGCTGCTGATTCCATATTCAATCTATTATGATTCAGAGTAAGGGCATTCTTCCTTATAGCTGAGATGTGCCAAATTCTGCAGTTCTATATTGCCATGACGGAAAACTAGCACAATGGCAGTTCTTATCTGATCAAGAGCTGAGCAAGGCTGATTTCCCTACCACCAATTTTCATTTACATTACTATGCTGTGTGAATTCATTTTCTTTCTTTAGCTTCCCAGCATTCAGCTTTACTGGGTTGCATTAATAGATCAGAAGAAGAAAACATTCCTGATGTAGCTTTTGCTACATCATTCATATGCTATATTCTTTATCAGTCTCATTCTAACTTGTTTTTTGAAATAAAACAGTCATTTTTTATGACAGATGAGTCCTTCGGGAGAAGAGCGGTATAAAAATTTAACAAATAATAATAATAATTTCTCAGAGTTTCTTCATTCAGCAAGTGAATGAAACAAAAATCAGATAAGATCAGATCCATAGAACGATTATGAGAAACAGTTGCAGCAGCAAACATCTCAATTTTAAATTTTAATATGGTAAAAATAAAAAATATAAACCATACAAACAAAAGCTATTTTGAGATCCTCCATAATTTTTAAAAGTAGATAGAGAGTCCCGAGAGTAAAAAGTTTGAGAAACACTGCTTTAAGTTATTTAAAGGAAAACATAGGCACAATTAAAACCCTCAGCAATCTTATTGCTTACATCCCTCCTTTTAAAAACTGCTTCCTCTCCCATTTCTGTTCTTTAACCAGTTACTGATTCATCGGAAGACATTTTATCTTGTGATTAAGTCAACTTGCAGTTTTTGTATTAGGGTTAGGTTTGTGTTTCTCTTTGTCCTTATCCCTGAAGCAATTTTCTGAAGGCAAATTCTTTGATTTCCAAGGACCCTTCTTGACTCTCCTCAGTAACCATGATCTCATCTCTAGGGTTTGTGGTGCATTGCAGTAGACATTCTAATGAATGCTGTAATGGTCACTTAGAATAACCACAAAGCCTCATGACTTCCCTTTTCTGTTTTCTTTTTATTTATTCCCTGTTTTCTGGGTTAAATTTGTGACATTATCTTGGACTTTTTGGCAATTGTATAGCAGTGTTGTATCCACAGTTCTCATCCCTCTGGTCAGTTCTATGATTGACGATTTCATCATTTATAGCAATCCGCTTGCAGGCAGATCCCAAGTGTTTCTTTTGCAGGACATGCACAGTATGGGAAAAACATCATTTTCAGACAGTCTTTCAAGGAAGTTGTGTGTTGGGTGCAATGGATAAAATGGGTGCCTTATAGAAGCTTAAAGCTGCTCATTTCACCTCTTAAAACCTACCCAATCAGATACCCACTCCCTTCTGTAAAAAGCTTATTATTTTCCTTTGCATGGCTTTAAGGGAAAAATTTCAGACAGCATTTTAAAAAATTAAATGTAACCCTCTCCTCTTCTGATGTAGGATGTCTACAAATTTTACTTCTTTGACATAAGTACAACACATTTAGCCTGCTTTGTATAAGAGCAGATGAAAATCTCCCTCATCTGATCTCTCGAGGTGCCCTGGTAGGAGGATGATCTGTACTGTGTTTTCATAACTCAGTTGTTTCAGAGCCTGGAACTGCTACCCAGATGCAGGAAAAGAGTCCGCCTTGTCTGAGATTTCTAGTTTATTCAGCTCTATGCTTTTCCTGCTTCTGGGAGGAGGGGGAGAAAGTGGTTAGATGAGCTGGCACGCAAGTTCGAGCCCATCCTCCACTAACTGGAAGTCATTCTAAGCCTGTGAACTTGGAGTATCTTTTCTGGAAATTAGTAACTATTGTGAACAGCTGGAACTAATTTGGAAAGAGGGGGGAGGAGACAGTCATCAAGAAACAATAATATATCTCTTTGTAAACTTTTAGAATTTGCAATGCTCTCCCTGAAAGACTGATGCTGGCACTGTTGCCTTCAAAAGGAAACTGAACCAGAGAAAGTTGATTGTCTCAACTCAGATTATATAAAGAAGATTGGAGACCATTTTTGTACCTTGAAAAATAAAATCATTTATTTTATGTTCTCTCTCCTGCCCATTCTATCACAGACTTGGTCACAGACTTATAATAAATAACAATGTCCAGGTAAAGCTTACATCAAGAAAAATATGGACTGAAAATATTATGTTCTCAGTCTATTTTGGCTAAAAATCCCAAAAGAGAGAGTGATAACTAACTCCCCATCCCCCTACACAGACCAATAATGCTGTTAAGTCAGTCAAGCTACAATGAAGTGGAACAGGCCTACATTAAATCACCTCTGTCTAAGCAATGCATATGAAGAACAATTAGTTGATAAAAAAGTAGCTTATAAAAGCAAACCAACCACAGAATTGACTGTTTGTTTAGCTTTCTAAACAGATTAGATTATCAATGTGGCTCAAAAATATTATGAAATACTACATGTGAATACAGTTAACAATATGTGAAATTTAACTGAAACCTTTTTATTCACCATATTATTATTATTTTTTAATTTTAGATATTCTTGTGTTAAAACTCTGGCCAGGACTTCTTGCCAAAAAAACTAAGCACAATTGTTCCTGGCACAATAACCCATAATTTGACTTCTGGCATATTATTAATACGTAAGGATATTTACATTTTGCAAGGTGACCTCTTTCACTCAGCTACAAACTGTTTGGCCAGGAGGAAATTTGTGAATGGCCAAGGAAAATGGAGAATTAGCACATGTGACAAGCACATTGTCACATGTGCTAATTTGTTTCATTCAATAAAAAGTAAATACAATCTATACTGATAATTGTGATATGCTATATTAAATAAATAATTCAATTGAGAAAAATTTGCCCTTCAACACAGTTTGCGAAAGACTGAGCAACAGGGCAATGCATAATAAGCTATTCTTTGGAAAATTTTCCTTGCAGTTTCTATAGTGTAAGTTTAAGCCTCAAGAATTGATCAAGCAAAACATGCTGGAAATGTTCTTTGTTTTAAAAAAACCCCTGTATAAACCTAAGAAGATATCACACTGCTTTTTCCTGTGTAGCTAATCTTCCTAGTACTTGACACAATAGTAACATCCCACTGTTAGTACCCATGAATGCAAGCTTCACAGTGAAATCTGTAACTGTTTCACACTCATGGAAATGGAGAAATACTGTAATACTGAAGAACATGTTACATAGTCCCACTTTAGTCACAAAAGATGTCTGGGTAAATTTGGGCCAATCACTCATTCTCAGCTCAATTCACCTCACAGTGTTGTTGTTGTTGTTGTTGTTGTTGTTGTTGTTGTTGTTGTTCAGTGGTAGGCAAACTTGGCTCTTTCACACCCTATGGACTTCAATTCCCAGAATTCCTAAAACAGCCAAGCTGTCTTAGGAATTCTGGGAGTTGAAGTCCACAGGGTGTGAAAGAGCCAAGTTTGCCTACCACTGTTGTAGGGGAAAAGAGGAGGAGAAAGGAGTACTATGAATTTTTAGTGCCTTAAATTAAAAGTAACAAGGGAGGGGGGTATAAAAATAAACATATATACATAATTACACAGGACATTTCCAGCATCTGATGAGGTTCATAATTTTACCAAAATCATAGATACTAGGAGGACCATATTGCAGAGAAGGGCTAATGTGTTAATATCCTGAAACTGAAGTTTGTTATAAGGGTTTTATCTACATCTGTGATACAGGCTAGAATTGAGAGATAGTGACTCACAGCAAAAGACTTTGAGAATTATCATCTGCTTTATGTGACAAGGCCTTGCAAATAGTTTTCACTGTATGTCAAAATGCAACTCACGTAGGTTAATTAACAAGATAAGAGTCAGCCTTTGTAAAGGTTGTGATCTCAGATTTATTGAATACTAGCTGGATACCCGTGCTTTGCTACAAAACTATGTGATGTGGTTTGATAAATCAACACAGCTTGAAAATTAATGAGTAGTTACCATCAGCCTCTCCTCTCCCCTTCTCTGTCAGGCTTGCCCCACAGAAGCCTCCCCTATCCTATCCCCTGGTTGCTGCTGTGAAAGTAAAACTGAAAGTGCAACTCCTCCCCTCTGCTTGTGTTTTGCATTTGGAACAGATTTCTTTTCAGGTGGGGAGGGCAATAGAACTCCTTAGCATCAGAGGGATGTTTGGAAAGTGAAACAGTATTTGCTGTGTGAGCAAGGAGACAGGAAGGAGCCTGGCCATGGCTTAGTTCAAGTGTTCTTAAAGTTGCTTAAACTTAAAGAAGTTAAACTTAAAGAAGTGGAAAGTTGTACACTTCTTAAAGTGTATTAAAGTTACTTCCAGCTGTGAAAGTAAAACTGAAAGTGAAACTCCTCTCCTCTGCTTGTGTTTTGCATTTGGAATAGATTTCTTTTCAGGTGGGGAGGGGGAGTAGAACTCCTTAGCATCAGAGTGTGTTAATAATATAGGAAATACTAATATAGGAAATACTAATGCTCTGATGGTCATTTCGAAAAATCCTTTCTTAGTGAGCACCTAGAAGCCAAGTGGAACATATGTGGCAAATTTCATGTTTGTAGCTTTACAGTTCTGGAGATTTCATGATTACGGCGTAAGTGGTTTTCGCTTTTATACAGGTAGCTTTTGTTATCCTAAATGCCCAGGATGACTGGGGATAATATTTCAACACTCCTGGAAAACGCTGGGTTTGAGAAGTCTGATATAAACTGACAACAGAACAATTTTATTATTTACACAGCAGGCAAGTTTTTAAAAAATGATGATCTAATTGTTCAGTTCAATATGAACGCTTGTGATTGTATATCTAACTCACCTGAAATCAGGGCATGTGATACAACACTAACAAAACATTCTAAAACTTGCCGTGATGGAAAAGAAATCTAATCAAATACTGAAATTAGTTTTATAATTACCCAAGTCATCTCTGAACTTTCTGGATAAATTTTCCTCTAAGGAAGAAAAGGGAACCCAATAGCTCAAACATAATAAGGGATGGGACACTGGGGCTGCCTTCAAGAGAACCTGGAGGAGGATACCTGACATCCAACATTATCAAACTTCCTGAAGCCTAGATGTCTGGAATGCAAAATCAAAGAATTGGCATATGAGGAAGTGCTTAGTATGTCTCAAAAGGAATACTTGAAAATCTGCAGTCTGGGTGGAATTCTACTGGTTAAATCATAGTGCTAACTGGCCTGGGGGTGCATCATTCCTGAGGTAGTTGACAGACTAGGTAAGACCCCCTCCCCCCTCATGTGCATTTTGCTCCCTTCCCTTCCCATCTTGTTAATTTTAAACTAATTTAGTATTATTTAATGTTTTATTGGTTTTAGTGTTTGTAAGCTACTTAGAGTTGCCTCTAAGCAAGATATGCATGTGTAAGTTGAATAATAAATAAAATAAAAAATAAATAACATCTTTGGTTTGCAGCAGACTCAAACTAGACAATGTTGTAGTGGGTCAATTGTTCTAACCCTTTTATCTTGATCATGGATTTCAGGTGACTGAACCTTGGACTTTGATTTCCTGTTGCTTGGACTCCTTTAGTCCATTAGCCTGGCTCTTGACCTGCTTTTTTATAAGTCATCTTGCTACAGTATCTCTCAAGATATGCTATAAATATTTATTGTAAATATTCCTTTCAACATATATTATAAACAGAGATATAAACAGAGGCTGTAATTAAAACAAAGCAACAAAACCTTAGTACTCTAATTGCTAACTATGGTTAGGGGGATTATAAGAATTGAAATCCATTTAGAAGCACTTGGAAAAGAATGGTTTGTAGGATAGTCATTTAAAGTTGCACCTCAATTAGAACAGGCACACAAATGCATTTTTAATTGATGGTAACTGGATGTTTAAAATCATATAATAGGTTTATTAGGTCTCTCTGGGACAGAAGAAGTCATGCTATAATTGACATTAATTTCAATGCAACCCATCCAATCTTTGGTGTCAGAATTATAAGGAAAGAGCCATGCCAATTTCACACCTTGGACTGCTTATTTTAGAAATAAGGTATGAATCACCTTTACAATGAGAAGCAAAGGCTAAAAGTCATTTGGGATCTCACCATGATTGATATGCACTAGCTTAACTTTTATTTTCAAAAGAACAGACACACTTCTAAAAAAGATACATGCCGGATTCCAAGAAATAAAACCTTTCAAAACAAAAGAGAGTGATCTCTGTTTCTTGCTCTAGCATATCTGCACTTTGCTAATACCTTGCCCACATATGATGGTGTATGAAAACGCTTCTCTTAAATTTGGTTCTCTATGGGGAAATCTTTTTTTTGGGGGGGACTATCGAAGGTGGGCCTGCCGCTATCCATTGGTAAAACAAGAGCCAAAAAGTGAGTAGTGATTCACTCCCTTTGACATCCCTTTTTGTCTTTCTGACAGCTCTCTTTCCTTTTTTTCTTTCACTTTTCTGGCACCTTCTAACTTTCCCAAGCAGAGACTCAGGAAACAAATAGATAACTCTTACTGGAGGTCTGACCTGATTAATTGCAGACAGCATCTGAGATTAAGCTAAAACTACTTAAATATTATAGATGTCAGGCTTCATTTTTGATTAAGAGTTATCCTAGTACTCTTGCCCATATATACCAAGAGAAGCATTTGAAATGTGACTACTAATGTGTAACATTACAAAATAATTGTAATTATTTTTTTTCCAGTTAGTCATAAAAAGGTAAAAGTTCCCCTCGCACATATGTGCTAGCCGTTCCCGACTCTAGGGGGCGGTGCTCATCTCAGTTTCAAAGCTGAAGAGCCAGCGCTGCCCGAAGATGTCTCCGTGGCACCTTCCCACCTTCCCTATTTTTCTACTTGAATTTTTTACGTGCTTTCGAATTGCTAGGTTGGCAGAAGCTGGGACAAGTAAGAGGCGCTCACCCCATTATGTGGCACTAGGGATTCGAACCGCTGAACTGCTGACCTTTCAATCAACAAGCTCAGCATGTTAGCCACTGAGCCACCCCGCGCCCATTGTTAGTCATAATTTTTTTTATTTAGACTTCTATACCGCTTCATAGTGCTTTTACATAAATGAATGTAAAAAGCAGTTACATTACAGTTATGTTTTACCAAATGTATAGAAATGTGTTGAAAAAATGTGATTAAATTCTTAAGTGCAGTTCTGGAAAAAAAATAGTAATTTGAGAAAAAGGTTTTAGTAAGGAAAGGTTTTAGTAAGCTTGAATTTTTGAGAGAAGAGAAAACAATAGTAAAATTCACAACTTAGAGCCATGGTTCTCAACCTTCCTAATGCCGCCACCCTTTAATACAGTTCCTCATGTTGTGGTGACCCCCAACCATAAAATTATTCCTAAAACCATTGAAAAAATGTGTTTTCCAATGGTTTTAGGCGACCCCTGTGAAAGGTCATTCGACCCCAAAGGGGTCGCGACCCACAGGTTGAGAACCACTGACTTAGAGGGAAATTAAATGCTTGCTCTCTATTGGAATCACATTACTTTCATATTCTGTCATTCAATAAATGGTTTGGGAAGAAAAAAAGAATAAAAATAAAGTGACAACATATTCTATTTTAAGGAGGCATTAAAGCTTTGTAGATGCATTTGGAACTTTACTGAAAGACCTATCAACACTAGCTCTGCACAGGAAACATACAGGTAATAGTCAGAAAAGTGTATGTCAGAGCACCACTTGGACATACGCAAAACTAGACAGGGGTGGTATGAATACAAATGAATACATGAACTCTTGGATATTTTGTCTTCCCTTGAATTTTCTCTTATGAAGTGACACACAAACTGCAATGCTGAGAAGGGCAAAATAACTCTCTGGAAAAAAGAGTGCCAAACAATCAACATGCTTTGTGGTCAGAATTTCACTTAAATCTAAGTTGGCACTACAGGTTTTCAGTAAGTGGAAAGGGGGGAAAAAACCCACATTGGCAGAGGTGGAGAAGAATCAGCTGCTTTAGTATTAGAGGACTCTGAAAGGAAGCAGTAGGTAAGTGTCGATGGAGGAAATGAATAAAATCGGGACAAGTATCGTTTCAGCAGAAGGATTTGAACTGAGAAGATGTAAAAGGGTAACATGCTAAAGTTACAATGCTAAAAGAAAGCAAGGGATATTTTTAAACAAACTACTCATTCTCCAGCTGGCATCCTTCCCTCCTATCAAAATTCTGGAAGCAAATTTAAATAATAGAGTTTGTCCTTCTAATCAATTTGAGTATGACATTATTACCTTCAATTGTAATAAAGGTTCCAATATTTGCCTCTCCCCCAAATGGCAGAGATCTATCAAATAAATTATGGAAATCTATTTTTAAAATCCCTAAAATGTTATATCTGGATATTCTCCAATATTATACTACTATTTTCAATCCACACACAACCTTCTTTTTAAAGATATATGGCAAATTCTTTGCAGTACTAGATTGGGCAAAACAAAATAGTTGCATTATGAGATGCATATTATCTAAATCAAGCTTATAGACATTCCATCACTAGTTATGGCCAAATGCTTAATATCATATGCTGACTGTTAGATGGAGAGATCTACATCTTGCCTTATAATAATTCTCCTCTACAGGTGGTCCTTATTTAGTGACCACCTCATTTAGAGACCTTTTGCAGTTAGGATGGTGATGAAAAAGTACCCCTGCAACTTTGCATTATGATTTTCACAGGTCTGCAAATCAAAGGAAAACTGAAGTAAGATCATAAAATAATGAAGTTTCACTTAGCAGCTACTTTATTTACCAGCCAAAGTACCAGTCCCAAATGGGGACACTAAATGTGGACTACCTATAACTAATAACATATCAGATTTCTTAACCAACAAAAGGCATCATTACTAATGAGTTGATGAAAATTACACAACTTTACATGCAAGCCAAATAGCATAGTTAAAAATTTATTTTTAATTATGTACATATAAATTTCTACAGAATCATCCTCTCTTTTGTAAGATATGAGCAGTGTTTCTCCTAA
Source organism: Stegonotus admiraltiensis (assembly GCA_032468215.1). Classification (NCBI taxonomy): domain Eukaryota; kingdom Metazoa; phylum Chordata; class Lepidosauria; order Squamata; family Colubridae; genus Stegonotus; species Stegonotus admiraltiensis. The sequence continues at coordinate 120,619 of JANHZT010008683.1, read as the reverse complement.
AACTGATCTGTGCAATTATCTGAATTATGCATAATTATACAAATACTGTAGGTGGTAGCTTGGTTAAAACAATCCACTGCAATTGTTTGATGGATTCAAATTCAGTTGGGGATTTCCCAGTTTCCTTGTTAGTAATACTGAAACCTGGCCAATTTGTAGGATTAAACAATTGCCTGGACAGTAGATACCATCATTCTTCAGCATTGTTCTGTTCATTGCAAAGTAAAACCAGTCATCTAGTTAAATAGGGAAATGAAGGACTGAAGCAAATTGAGCAGTATCTTATGGCTAAATGGAGAAAATCTCACAGCAAATCACAGCATGGCTTAAAGCCGTGCAGAGACATACCTGTGGGCATGCGAGCATTGCCCTAGTTCAGCTCCAGCACGCATGTGCATGCCGGCCACTTGATTTTCAGGCCTTCTGGACCCACTGGAAGTCAGGAAAAGGCTGCTTCTGGACTCTGGAGAGCCTCTGGGGGGTAGGGAAGGCCGTTTTCGCCCTCCCCAGGCTCCAAGAAAGCCTCTGGAGCCTGGGGAGAGCGAAAAACAGGCCTACTGGGCCCACTGTGCCATCATGTACCAAAAGTGGGGGGAATGCGGAGGGAGTTGCACATGCATGTGCGGTGGGGCGGGACACATTGAATTATGGGTGTGGCCACACACACATGCGACACCCCTACACGACCCCCGCTTTTGGCACACTATGGCAAAAAGGTTAGCCATCACTGGCATAGGCTAAAGCAGGGGTGAAATGCTCCCGGTTTGGACCGGATCGCCCGATCTGGTAGCGATGGAGGCAGGTGGTTCAGAGAACCAGTAGCAAAAATCCCTGCCCCCCCGCCATGCCCAGCTGAGCTGCGCGATCATCAGAGGCCTTTTTTTTTACTTTTAAAAGCATTTTTTCTACAACCTCTTTGGCCAAAAAATGCTTTTAAAAGAAAAAAAAGCC
>JANHZT010008683.1:92721-102784 GCA_032468215.1 Stegonotus admiraltiensis | reverse complement strand
TGGGGGGGGGCAGGGCACATAGAAGTAAGGGTGTGGGCACACGCTGTGCGACCACCCCACACTCCCCCAGCTTTGGCACGCGATGGCAAAAAGGTTAGCCATCATTGCCCTAGTCTGTCATAAAGGCAAATTTTTGCCTATTTTTTTTTCCTGCAGAATATCAAAAGTCCAGGCTCTGGCACCATAAGCAATGCTGTACTTCTTTTCATTGGAAGTCAGCATTTCCATTGACTAGTGTGTGTGTGGTGAGCTCCTCCAGTTATTGGTCACTGCCCTCTATAGAGCAGTGCTGGCCTGATGACCTTGAACCACTTTTTTCTTGCTTAAAAAAAAAACAAATAGAGTTTCTCTTCTCTTCTCTTCCCTCCCCTCCCCTCCCTTTCTCTCTTTCTTTCCATTTTAAACTGGCCGGTGGAGAATTAAAACCAAGAACAGAGAGGAGGGACAGGAACAGTGGTGAAATTGAGCTGGTTCTATCCAGCTCAGGCGAACCAGTAGTGCTGATGGTGGGAGGCTCTGCCCACCTGCCCGGACGTTATCACATCCCATTTTTGACCCTCTGCGCAGGCGTGGAGGAGGCACGTGGGCTCACATTTGCGAACCGGTAGTGAAGGTATGTAAATTACACCCCTGGACAGGAAGCTGGGAGTGTCTGGTGGGGCAAGGAAGGCTGCAAGAAGAAAAGGTGAAAGAGGGAAGTGTGTGTGCGTGTTTGTGCGCGCACACATTCAAACAGGTGAGAACAACAAAGAAGCGAGTAAACTGCTAATTCTTCCTGATAATTATAACGAAATTGAAAATGTAAAAACTCCCTTCCCTCTTCTCCTCCAATACAACTATGCTTCTTAGTCCAAGTTTAGTTTTAGTTTAGTTTATTTGGATTTATAGACCACCCTTATCCCAAAGGATTCAGGGCGGTGAACAGCCAGATAAAACACATACAATATAAAATTTAAAAAACAATTTAAAGTATATTAAACAAATTAGCCCATACTAATTAAAACACCCCTTTTTTAAAAAGTGAATTAAAATTAAGCAATTAAACAAATAAAGAGAGTTAGGCAAGCCCAGCTTGTTGGAATAAAAAAGTCTTGAGGGCACAGCGGAAAGTGCGTAAATCCAGGATCCTCCGTATCTCCGGGGGGAGTTCATTCCAAAGGGCAGGTGCCCCCACAGAGAAGGCTCTCCCCCGGGGGCCACCAGTCGACACTGTTTGACCGATGGCACCCTGAGGAGCCCCTCTCTGTGGGAGCGTACTGGCCGGTGAGAGGCTATTGGTGGCAGAAGGCGGTCTCGTAAGTACCCAGGTCCTAAGCCATGGAGCACTCTAAAGGTGGTAACCAATACCTTGAAGCGCACCCAGAAGACCACTGGAAGCCAGTGCAGCTCATGCAGGAGAGGTGTTACATGGGAGCGCCAGGCTGCAAGTGCCACACCAGCCTGGACTCAAATTCAGTAATATTTCTGGCTTTTATTGAAGCTGTCCTGGTGGATCTTGCAAACTCAAGTGCTAGGGTGCATTTCTCAGAGAAGAATTTGCTGGTTTCCCCTTTTTTGTTCAAGGGAAAACAAGAATTACAACATTGTGGGGGGGTGGGGGTGGACAGAGGATGTTTTTTTCTCCAGTCCAACTGCGAACTGGTAAATTGCTCACTGTGAATGAGCAACACATGCATTGAAGAAGAGGTTGGATGAGATGAACTCTGCATGATTGTGTGTCCTCAAAGGCCTCCTCACAGAAAGGAACTGGCAGAGGAGGGAGGAGTAAAGAAGCTGAAGAATCCACCAATCAAGAGCCATAGTAACCACCATCTGCATAGAATTACCTCGCCAGCACTGTTGCCAAAGCTTGAAATCTGGGCACCGGTGCCTTATGCCAACTTCATTTCCAGATTATATAAGAAGCTTAAGGGCTGCTATGAATAAATGCCCTAAGACTTCAATTCTAAAAACTCTTAGTAGAGGGTGATCCCTAATAGACAAAGCGGTGTTTATGTAAATATACACATTTTGCACTGTATTTTGTAATGAGTCATAATACATTGCTGTACTATGATGTTAGTGCTTAAGGACAGAAGGGAAATTACTAACTGAAGTAAACATAGGCTTTATATTAGTATAGGAAGAGGGATTCAAAGGTACCACATTAGAAACATTTGAATGGCTTGTGAATCAACAAAGACTATCTTGTTCCCTACTGTCAATGGCAACACACCTGGACCAAAATCTTTGTTGGCCTTTTTGCATATCAAACCTCTTATACTCCAGCACTCACCCACTTAAAATTCTTCTTGTTTTGGCAAATGATGTTAATGAATGGAATATGGAGGAAGAGGTTTCGCTATCTTGTGAACGGATTCATATGTACCCTCCTAGGCCACTTTAAGGGAACACACTTAATCACCTTAATCTTGCTTAAGATGCAGGTTGTATTTGGGTTATACATTTTTCTGCGCATCAGCATAAATGTGATGTACAAAAACTTAGTTCAGCTTGTATCAACTTAGAGCTCTTTGGATGGACTGAACTATTGCTAGTTTAACACCTTGCACTGGATCCAGAAATCATCACCTAAGTCTTAGGCTGAGCCACTTAACTGAGTGGGCTGGAGGTGTCATAATAACAGGTTTCTGGTGACTGTTCTCAGAGTCATCAATTTGTTACTGGTCCAAAAACAGATAGGCATCCTTTTGCCCCTTTGACAGAGACACTTAAAAAGAAATAAACCTCATCATTTATTTTTAACCTTTTTCTTAAGGGCTGTTTTACCTAGATTGATTTTCTATACCAACGGCATTTCCATCTAATTATCCTGTTGAATGTCTGTTAGTTTCCAATGCAGTTAGGGTTTCTATTATTTACCATAATACTTTTCTGAGTTTGTTTGTTTATTTAATTTGTATCCCGCATTTATTATTTTTACAACTAACTCAAGGTGGAGAACATATCCAACATATCTTCCTCCTATTTTTCCCACAACAACAACCCCGTGAGATGGGTTGGGCTGTGAGAGACTGGCCCAAAGTCGCCCAACTGGCTTTCATGGCTAAGGTGGGACTTGAACTCATGGTGTCCTGCTTTCCAGCTTGGTGCCTTAACCACTAGACCAAACTGGTTCTACGTACCACATCTATGTCATCAATGGAATCTTTTTGCTATAAGTACATACAATGAAATCATTAAACATGGTTTCTTGTGATATACAGTATGACAAAACATAAAATTTTAAAATTTTGTTGATTCTTCTGGACCGCTTGTGCTTCCAGTACCATTGACCATGACATCCTTCTGAGGAAATTTCTAATTTAGAATAGATAGAACAGTGATGTAAACAGTATTTCTAATCATGTTCATGTAGAAAACTGCTTTTTTCAGAAATTGGAAATGATAGGTTTCTGTTCAATTACTATGGGATTATGGTGGAATATACTCTGAAATAGTACAATAACAATTATTGGAGCACTGGTTCAGTCTTGTACCATAGGACATTCAACATTCAAAATATCTGAATGAGTTTATTCAAATATTAAGCGCAGTGTCATCAGCTGTCATGCTTTTTCATCATATTTTCTGGCCATGGTTATATGTTGATGAAGGTCAGTAAATAAAGGCTCAGTCCTCATGAGATAGGAGTATTGGGGGGGATATATCTGTATGATAGTGCTATGTTTCCTCCCCGCTCAAACATTTGATATGTGTTTTTAGAGACTCCAGTCTCTTCTGCTGCACAGAAGATCAACATAAATCTATCCGGAGCCATGATCTATTAATATCCAGTTTATATTACTTTAATACAAAGATTCCCAAATTTTCTCTTCATGGCATTGTATTTCCATGGATTGTGCAAGTGTGAAGTGTAAGAGTGTGTGTTAATGAAAATGTGATAATTATTGATACCATATATTCTTTTTAATTTTTTTAAAAACCACATCTAGACTTACTGAACAGAATAAAGTGATCCTGAGAACTCAACCATCAAAGGAACCAAATTTGGTTTTTGTTTCCTGTATTTATTACGTGGCCTGTGTATATACTTCACTGTTACCCTTACATAAGCATTAATTACTGAAGCATGTAATGTTTTATTCTATATATACTGGTCATAGTCACTGTGTGGGATATTTAACAACATGTATTCTTCGTCTTCCTTGCTTGCTTCTCACTTGATAAATTAAACACATTTTGTCCATGCTAATTCAAAGACTTCGCCGGCAAAGATGTAGTATGTATTTCTGCCTGAGTAAGTTCACGTTTTCCGAGAGCAAGAATTTTCTTGTCCTTGTTTCTTATGTGGTTCTTCACCCTCAAGGTTCCTGTTGCCCCTGCAATCTTGGGTTGTTGCTGGGAGTTTTGAAACTGCCATCTGCAGGGAGTGGGGGAAGTACCGTAGCTTCCAGGATGCCAGGAGATCAGATATGCAGAGTGGGCTATAAAAGGAAAGGAAGCACTCTTATTCTCTTCTGTTACTTTCATTCTGGCATTCAGAAAAGTTTTCATTCGGTTGTTGTTTGCTCTTCAGAAAACTGCCCTCCCAACTTCTTGGGTTATCACCAGAAATTTTATTACCATATTTGTTTGTGTGAACCAAAGTTTGTGAAGAGATCCAGCTAGATTTATCACCGTTAATCACCATTAAAGGCTGGGTGGCTCTCATGGTACCAGACATGAGGAAAGATATTTTAATTGCAGGGAGATTTAGCGAACACTATTGAAGCTATATTGCTGAATGAACTTAAAAGTAAACAGCAAGAAAAGAAACAAAATCTCTTTTATCATTTATTGATCAAGATTTTTATGCCTCTTCAACCATTGCAACTCTGTTTGCAATTTCTGCAAACTTACGTGTACCTGTGTTGTCGGTATAGAACAGGTATCATTTTTAGAGATGGTTGGAGGTATTTCTTTGCCATGCATAAGCCTAATATGCTTATTTCATGTATCTAATGGAACATTCTTATCTGGAGGACACAACATTGTTTCAAACTATTTTAATATATTCTCAGGGTTGTTCGGTTTGACAAACCTTCTTTGTCCTAACACTTAAGTAAAGGTGAAAAAACTATACTAGGCAAATATATTATCGCTACTGCACTTGTTTGAGGAGAAAAGACATAACAGAAAAGTATTTAGGACTGATTGGATCTTGAGTTCCTCCTGGCAAACCTTTGTAATATCCTTTTAAGATTTTACAAGGCCAGAATCTGCTTCTGCCTTTGTTCTAAGAACGTTTCTCTAAGAAATGCTTTCATCAGAGGGAAGATGAGCTGTGGCACATGTTCACAGAAAGAGTTGCTTGACAAGGATCCCTGATCATATAAACCCCAAAGAGATTAATCTGCAATAATTCAGGTGCCAGGTAAACATGATAAAACTTACTCATTTTAATGTGCATACTGTGATATGTTTGGAAAGGTTTTAACCTTTTTGACTTGTGATTTTAAAATTTATTATGGCTTGTTGCACAGTTAGCCAGATGTCTAGATTGAATTTGGCATTTTTATGCACCTATTGAGTCCTTCCCAGAACCTGGGATAGGCAGATGTTTGACATGTTGTTATATCATTGTATGATGTCAGCTGTTCCATATAAAGTGCCTTTTGTAATTGATTGATGGTGATGTTGTCAATGCTCATTGTGTTCAAGTTATTACCATTATTGTTATTCAAGTTTTTTATGGCCATCTACTCCAGTAGACTCTGAGCAGCTTATAAAATACAGGTAGTCCTCAAGTTTTGACCCCAATTGAGCCCAACATTCATGTTGCTAAGTGAGACATTTGTTAAGTGAATTTTGCCTCATTTTATGACCTTTCTTGCCACAGTTGTTAAGTGAATCGCTGCAGTTGGTAAGGTAGTAACATTGTTGTTAAGTGAATCTGGCTTCCCCATTAACTTTGCTTCTCAGAATGTTGCAAAAGGTGATCACATGACCCCAGGACATTGCAACCGTCATAAATATCAAGTCAGTTGCCAAGCATCTGAATTTTGATCACATGATCATAGGGATGCCACAACGGTCATAAGTGTGAAAAATAGTCATAAACATTTTTTTCAGTGCCATTGTAACTTTGAACGATCACTAAACAAACTGTTGTAAGTTGAGGACTACCTGTACAAATATAGAGAAAAATGGGTAATATATCAAGACTTGGTAACACAGGAAGGAGGGGAATTTAAGACAAAGTCAAGAGAGCAAATGACAGCAGGGGAATATACTTTCCAATGGTTTTCATGTGCACAATTAAGAAAAATATGTAATATAGGTAAAAGGTAACTGGACTTGATCAATGTAAGACCGAATTGGAAACTGAATTATACACAAATGATGAACATGTGATTTAAAAAGTGTACAGCTTTTATTAAGGTTTGAAGCTGATAAAGAACAAGCTAAGTATTACAATTACATGATGAAAAGGATTATGAATTTTGGTTATACAAATGGATACACAGGAGAGAATATAGATAAATGGAGTAACATTCACAGTTTGTTATAATTGAAGAGACTTTTTTTATAAAATTGTATTACTGATATATGACATCAGGGAAACGATCAAAGCTCTATCAAGGTACCTCAAATCAATGTTGGAAATGCTAAAAGCATGAAGGGATATTTTATTAAGCATGGTGGATTTATGAAAAAGCTAGAAAATTCTGGATACAAATACATACAATGATATAAAAAGTCATAAAAGTTAATAATTGAAAAATATTGAGAAAAAGCCAGATGTTTTCTTGTTGGAATTTATAGACAGTCAGCTAGAAAAACTCACAGAAGACCTATTTCACACAGGGTTACTCCAGCAAGACTATTATCTGCACAACGGGGGAGGAATACTGACATTCCCACAATGGAGAAACGAGTTGTGAAGATATTGGAATTGTCAGAAATTTCAAAACTGACCTGTTTAGCCAGAATAAAACAATAAGTACTTTTTTAAAAAAAGACTGGAAACCTTTTATGGATTTTTTTGCTGAAAACAGAGAAAAGTAGATTTAATTATTGGAAAAGACTACAGAGGCTGGGGGATTTTTGTAATTTGAGGGAGGCTGGATATTAAGTCTGTTAATTTCTGTTGCAAAAGAAGGTCAGAAGTCATTCATTTTTTCTATGTTTAGTTTTTTTATCTTTTCTTTTTTGTTCTTTTGTTTTCTGCTCTTTTTATCTTCATTTATTTTTTCTTTTCAACTTGTCTTGTCTTGTTTGAAAACCTCTTTCATAAACATTTTTTAAAAAAAAAAATAAAAACCCAGAATACCACACACTATCCATGAGAAATCAATTAACATGCTTTTCACCTTTGCAGGAAATTTCAAAAGCAAATCCACTTTTATCAAATTGAACGAGAACTTCTGGAGAAAAGAACTGCTGAAGAATTTGTGTTCATGGCACTATTGGTGGTAATAAAATTATTGTTGGGCAACTTCAACGTTTGTAGGGGACGGGGTACCAAAACCCGGCCAGAACCGGTTCGGTGACGTCATATTGTCACCGCTACCAGCTCAGTGGAACCGGGCCGAACTGGCAGGAACCCACCACTGAAGAATCTTTACATTACCACAAGCAAACTAAGTCCAACAAACTAAGTCATTCCCCCCCTTGAATTCTGTTGGCTCTTATCTAACTCCTGTTAGGTGCTAACTATTAGTTGAGAATATTACTGTGCATAGGCATAGCATAGTGCATAGCAATAAATCAATTTAATTGGACTTTCACAGTGTGTACCTGATCTTTTACACCTGACAAGGTTCTCTTCCAATGGTTCTCTTTTGATAAATTATGTCAGATTGAAAAGCGCTAATCATGTTATTAATGAAGGACCACTACGGTGTCTGACTATGAGGAAGGTAATTCACAGGACATTTTTTTCATTGATTTGTCATCTTTTGCTTTTAATTATCATGGAGTTTGAACATACTTTCTCCATTGTGTCAATCTTTTGTCTTTGATGTGGCCTTAAAATGTGATAATTTTTTAAAAAATTATATAACAGATGGTTTCAAAAGTAATTGCTTATGGGGACTAATGACCCAAGGCAAATGTACTTATCTAATACTTCATTACAAAGAAGAGAATATCAGTAGCTTAGGGTTGAACTACGGACTCTCTTTGGTAATCTCTGAAGTTGCTTGTTTGTTTGCAGACATTTCATTACTCAAATAGGTACCATCATCAGTGCTAGTGAGTGTGGGCTTTGCTCCCTGTTTATATACAGTAGCTTGCCCTGCCAGTATTGGAGGCTGTATGGTTTTCTCCTTGGTAATTTCTTGATTATGGCATTGTTTTTTACTTCTTTGTCTTATGTTAATCCATGCTTATTGGAGGGGATAATATCTGGTGATTTTTGTTTCCTTCTTAACTTTTTATTATTTCTTTTGAATGGAGTGTAAATGTGATTTCTCTGTGTATCTATTGATGGCTGATTTGTCTGAATGTCAAGCTTTAAGGAATCTAGCTTTTTGGATTTAGCTTCATCTAGGATGCTCACAGTTCCCCAGTTAAACTATGGCTGAGTCTGTCCATGTGTTGTGAAGTTAAAGAGTTTTCATTATGTCTTCTGGTTGCTGTTTGGATCCACTTTGCTCATCTTCTGCTTCTCTGCCCTACATAGTGGTTACTACAGCTGATGCCCTACATAGTAGTTTTGGAGAGTTTTAGTTGGTTTGTATGCTACAGTAATGCCATGTAGTTGCAATAGTCTGTGGTTTTTTCTGAGATGTTTTTGATGTATGGTAGCATTATCCATTTCATAGCTTGTGTTGGTTGTGCTGTAGTGGTTGAGTGATCAGGCATTTTTTTTAATAAACTTGTGAGAGTATCCATTTTGTTGGCAGATGTTGTGTAGGTGATCTGTTTTCTTCTTGTGTTCTGAGTTGCTGCGGTACATTTGTACTTGTCTTACACTCCTCTTGTAGGAGGTCATCACAAACTGTAACGAACTTTGACTATAACATTGCATTTTTCAGCCTGGAGCTCACTGGTGCCTTTGTTTCTCTATCCAGATATAAATTGCCCTTTCCTGGAATAGTGTTTTCCAACTGTGTCATGCTAAGGGCTGGCTGAGGATGATAGCAGTTATAGCCTAATATATCTGGAGGAAACCAGGTTGGGAAAGGCTTCTGTATTATTATAACAATGGTTAATATGAAATAATGGAGGGGGAGGGGAAAAACACTCAGAAACCACCAAGATTTATATGTGTCTTTCCTTTTACAATTAATCAGAATAACAATAACAATTAATTACAGCCCACATGTACAAAACATCTCCCAGCCTTCCTTCCACACCTACATGTATGATTCATTGTGACTTGGAAGGCATCACCCTACACCCCACAGTAATAACCATGAATGTCACATGAGGACAGGAAGTGAAGGCTCTCACTCTGCCTAACTGAACCTTGGATGAGACAAGAGTTCTGTTGATGGCTTAAGCACCTTTGACATCCTGCTCAAAGTTAAGCACATCCATTTTCAGGCAAATCCACCAAATGAGCCACCCCAGGAAGGCAAGACTCCTGCAAAGGCTTTGGAAAAGAAAAAACAAGCCTAACACCCCTCATCGATGCTCTTGTGAAGTGCCACACTATGATTCACAAAGAGGGCCACACCTTTTGAGTCATTGTTACTAAGTACTTCCTGCAACAACTTAGCCTTCCACTGGAGCTTTCTGCTGCTTTTGACTGTCTATTTCAATGAAGAAATAGGTTGGTCTGAGGGTGTTCAGATTGTAGGATGGAAGTTATCAATTATGCATTAAACAACAGGTGGCTAAATAGTGAGGGAGACTTCCCTACTCCCAAATGATGTATAATGCACCTGCAGTACTATGCTCTCCACTTGACATTCTTGGAAAGCAAGGTGGAATAATAACTAAAAATACATTTGCAACTAAACTTAAATAAGGTTAACAGCATTTACTAGAATGCCTCCCTGTGCTTTCACCACTTGATAAATTTGATTGAGATCTGCTAATTTATTTTGTAAAATACACTCCTTCCTTCCTTCCTTCCTTCCTTCCTTCCTTCCTTCCTTCCTTCCTTCCTTCCTTCCTTCCTTCCTTCCTT
>JANHZT010008683.1:34663-48249 GCA_032468215.1 Stegonotus admiraltiensis | reverse complement strand
CTCCGGAGACTCAGGGCGGCTTACAATGCGTTAAGCAATAGCCTTCATACTTTTGTATATACCTGCTTAGTAGGGCACTTCTACTCATGGCTACTCACTTCTAATCATGACTTGAGGGCGCTTCAGAATAATATTATTTCCCACCTCTGTTGCTTCAAGAGCTCTTCAAGGTTTTCAAGAAAAATATTGGGTATAACTCATTGCCTCACCAGAGACAGCCAATTCCCTCTGAAGCAAGGAGGTGCAGAGTCTCTGCTCTGAAGTCAACAGCATATTCAGCTTTTTTCTCTAAGTGGTAATTGAAACACCGGTTATTTTTTGCATGTGCTAAGCCATAAGCCATGAGTAACAAACAATAATGGTTGTGTTAACATAACAAATTAAGCCAACACACACACAATTTAACATGATGACATGATGCTGTGATTATACACAAGGGAGTAAGACATCCTGTAGTTTGATTAATTTTTGTATTAGCTAGCATACTTTGTTAAACAGCGTTTACAGTTTCACATGCTGGGCAAGCAGAGCTTTCAGTTTTTTCTCCCTTAAGTGGCCTTTGCTTTCATTTTTGTCCTGGAGACAAAAAATTCATTATGTAGCCTACATCAAGATAATGTGTGAAAGGCCACATCTGCATTCACAGGAGTTGAAAACCTCTCAGTGAGAAGAAAATGGATGAGGAATATGGTGACGCCCACAGGTTCACTAGGCAGTCTTAGCAGATTTTTTACTTATTGTACCTTTGAGTTAGTGTTGACTCCTTGTGATTGCCTAGACAAGATTTCAGAAGTAATTTACTATTGCCAGCTACCTAGGGCTGAGAGGGTATGATTGGCCTAGCTGATTTTGTGCTTAAGGCAGAGTCTACAACTCACAGTCTCTGATCCTAAATTGATGCCTTAACCATTATATCAAACTGGTTCTCTTCTTACAGTAGCAAATGTAAAGTAAGGTAAATGAGTAATAACACAAATATAAACAACCTGGCTTCTCAAAAGAAGCAAGCAATATAGAGCACTTATATAGCCACAAAAGCAGTTTTTCCTCCCTTCCTTAAACAATTTTGCAATTTGCAATTTCAGGCTGGATGCCGAACTGTCCTTGGACAAAGTTGCAGTAATGATATCCATTACTTGTCTCAGCAAAGTCTTAGAAGTGTAATGTGGAGGCTATTGTATAGCTCACTCCAAGCATAATAGTTAATCCTTTAAGAAAAAGTGCACAAGCCTTGCAGCATCAATATCGTAACTCTTTATATATTGCAGAAAATCAAAGTAATAGCATTGCATTATGTGTCTTCAACTGGGATTCAGTTTCCATTATTGCCCTGTGCTTTCTGTCACTGAAGTGTCAGTTGCGTGGTTAGCAAAGGAGGCGTTCCACTTTTAAACTTTAAAGGACTTTTATAATTTTTCTGATACGTTTATACTATTAAAATGAGTTGAGGTTTCTCACATATCAACCTCTGAAGCTTGAGTATTTTAAACTAACTTCAATCTTACATCTTGCTGAGCTCCAATATACAGCTTCTCCAAGATAGCTTTTACAATTAGTGGGGCAGAATCTACCAGGATTCAAGAAAAACACGATACACAATACAATGCCTGCATAATCCTGGTGTGCTTAGTACATATTTATATACAGGCTAAACTTTGGAGAATGAAACAAGTAAAACATTGCTTGGAGAAATTAAAGCTAAAGCCCATTATTGCAACATTCTGTTTGCCACATTGACCAGGTAAATGCTTTCAGAAGGATGACTCACAAAGCAAAATAAGACAGCAACTTCTCTTTATTTCCCTCCCACTGTCTGTTACCTAAGATACGTTCTCCATTAAGATAGAAGCTGCATCTTAGTCAGTAGTTTTATTTACAGACCTACCCTTCACAAATCCATCTGTCCCATTTGAAAACTCTTCGAACTGTTAACTTGGCACTCCACTTTACAAGTAATTCAGGATAGGTGAGGACTTAGAAAGTAGGAAAATAGACACAGCAATAGACAATACACATGATAATTGACCATTTCTACATATCTGTAATATTTATATTTCTACACATCTGTAATATTTATAGAGAAAACCCTCAGCAGCAATATTCCTTTGGAAGGACTGTTAGCCTATTTTTTCAGGCATTATGTTCTTAAGACACTAACAGGCATTGCTAGGCCATGCTACCCAGAAAATACTTCATGTGGAAAACAAAATCAGGTTGGTTTGGACATAATTCTGTGGAGTACTCTATAAATCTGCATTTTAGTCTTGAGTGTCATTGAACTTAGCATGGCTAACAGGCACAAAGTGAAAGACTGATAAGTGGTAATCTGCAAAGTTAGGATTTAGAGGCACTTTGAAACAGTGAAATATTCTCATTCTTCATGAATATCTCTGAGAGTCCATCAGAGCTATAGGCCTGGTCTTTTCCTGTGATCTAAGAAATAGGCAAATTGACACAGCTGCATGTTTCGCTAGCTACCAAGGTCAAATATAATTTATTGATCCTTTAGGCATCACAAGGGGAAAAAGAAAAAAAGCAGTCAGGAATAATGGGCCAGATTAGTTTACCTATTGACTGTGGAATTAAGGTCTTATGGAAATAGATGAAAATATGTTAGGTATCATATAGATGTCAAAGTTTGCCTCCTTTAGCAAAATGAAATAGAAAAATGAAGATTAGAGAGAAACACAGGAATTTAAGTATTTGGTATTCTCTGTGTATATCAGAATTGAGCATCAAACTGTGTAAGCCGTTAGTCAGTCATAATGTAAAATTTTGAAACTGATATAATGTGGATTATGGCCATTCCACTCTTACAAAGCCCATGTGAGTGAGCAGAAATCAAAACAGCAAGATTGCACAAATTAGTGAACAATTCATCTATTTCATAAGATCCATTGGTGGAGCATTGATACTGACAAATCTGTTCCTGGTGAGAGCGCCATATATTAGCATTTCTAAGAGTCCACAGATAGTAAAAACATTTGTCCAATCCAAGGGCAATTTAAAAGTTAAACAAAACAATTATTGTTTTTGAAAACAGTTGACATATCTAAGAAAACGGTTCCTGAAGTTGTGTACTGTACTGTTAATGATTATATTTTTCTCTCTTCAACAGGAGACCTCAACAAAAGTAGCCTTTGAGTAGTTTACTAGCAACTACATATGTATAGCAACATCTGGATAGCAAAGGATAATTGATTCCTATCAGTAGCAATCATTCAGCAAGTTACAAAAGGAAAATATGTGGTCATTTCTTTAAAAAAAGATAGTTCAGAAGAAAAATCATATAGAAATCTCACTGATGGCTGAACTGAATTATTTTATTTTCTCTCTATATACTATCCTTAGCAAAATATAATCCATATATATGAAATAATAAAACTGAATTTCTCTTCAGCATAGAATAGTTCTGAAAGAACTACTTAATTTAGAGCAAGTAGTCAAGCATCAAATGGCTGAGTTGAATAACAAAAGAAAAGCCACATTACTGAGGTAGATGTAGTTATCTTGATGTTCCAACAGTCATGTAACTAAAAATAAGCTAAGAATCTACAGGATGCAAAACAGGAAATGTTCAACATCCACCTTAGAGGTATATATTTCCAAGCCACATCACACTAAACAGATACCCTCGGCAAAGTTGTGAGTTTAGTGTTAATTTGGTGAGAAACAAGAGTAATGGTACAGATATGAGAGAAAGGGAAGAATAGTTGAAGTCCAGGATTCCATGTTAAAATTATGACAGATAGCATAAAAATATAGGAACTGGTACAGGTGGAAAGCCTAAAACAACTGTGACTTTATTTCAGTCACAGATTTTAGGCCCACAGAAAGTAATCTTTCTAAAAGAATTGGAACACATTTTGGATACCACATAACATTTGGAGGGCAATAGCATATACTAATCCTCCCTAGCTGGGAGATGCCTCTACTCATTAAAGTTTTATCTATTTCAAACAGAAAAACTTTCCTGTAGCTATAACATTCATGGTGAAACTGAAACCATAGCTAGCATCGTAAATCAACATCTTCTGGAAGATCAAGCTGAGTCTTCTCAAAATTCGCTGTTCAAACAAAACAAAATAACATATCCATCTATAGTCTAAGACTGACATTCCATTTGCTCATGTTCCTCTTTGAAAAAACAAATAGCAGGCAACAGGACACATTACTGCTTGTACTAAATTGTGTCAGTGGTGAAATATTGCAACACAAAAAATCATTCTTTTGCTATTGTTGGATAATTTTCATCCAGAACAAATTTTTATCTTCTTTGTTTATTGCGGATGCTTATTATATTAAGACTTTCAATAATTCATACAGTTTATGAACACAGAAAGCAAAAATGAGAATTATGACTTGCACTCTAAATCTGAAAGAGTTGCTCCCTACTATGTCAATATGGCTCATGAAAATAATGTTGAACTCTATAATTTGGTATAGAAATATAATATAATCAGCTATGTAACAAAATGAACATTGGGACGTGTATCCGAAATTGCTGGTCAGTGTACTCTAGAAAGCCATATTATTCCTTCCATATCTTAGCATCCTGTACAGAAATTTGGGTACATGTGGAGAGGTATATAACAAATCAAAAGCTTGATTAACCGTGGTCAATAAAATTTAGTTTCTGTTAAAATTAACAGAACCTACCAACAAGAATCTATCATTCAGATTTCAGATAGCACCATCAGAAGATTTGCCTACTTCCAATAGATACTGCTTTCCTAATCAGAGACTGGGTATATCTCCATGTTATTAAAACAAAGGAATTTAAATTTTCACTTAAGTGTAAAAATAATGCCAATGAAGTTTTATCTCTTCTCTGTTCATGTTAATACAGGCAGTCCTTGACTTACGACCACAACTGAGCTCAAATTTCTGTTGCTAATTGTTGTTAAGTGAGCTTTGCCCCATTTTATGACCTTTCTTGCCGGCATTGTTAAGTGAATCACTGCAATCATTAAGTTAATAACTTGGTTGTTAAGTGAATCTGGCTTCCCCATTGACTTTGCTTGTCAGGAAGTTGCAAAAGGTGATCACATAACCCCAGGACACTGCAACCATTATAAATATGAGTCAGTTTGCCAAGTGTCTGAATTTTGATCATGTGACTGGGGGGATGCTGTAATGGTGGTAAGTGTGAAAAGCGGTCATAAGTCACTTTTTTCAGTGCCGTTGTAACTTCAAACAGTCTGTTTGTAAACTGAACTGTTGTAAGTCGAGGACTACCTATATATAATTAAACAGTGGAATAATAGCAGAAAAGAGAGAACAATGATTTCAATGAGAAAAGAAAGGAAGAAGAAAAGAACATAAAACTGCATTTTATCGGAGAAGAAAACCACCAGGGAAAAAAAAGTTAAGCATGTGTTAAACTCCAAGAGAAATTAACACTGAAAATACTAAACAAATTTAAAATATAGCAGTGTTGCCCATCTGACATACAGGAAAGCAAAATGCCCTACACATTCTGTAATGGAGGTACAGCTCTATGCACGATGAAATGTAATGTTCCATCACAGATCAGTAAACATGTTGATCCAGACCCAGAGAAAATATTAGTTTCATAAGCACCACTGAAAGCAATGAGGCAAACATGCTGCCAATGGGGCTTAAGTAAAATTATACTTCCCTAGGAATGAACACTCAAATGAATTTCAGTGCTATTAATGAATGATTGAGATAGAATGCAGACTGATATGAGCCATCTGCAGCAAATACTCACTGCTTTATCCTGAAAAAAATATTTAAGAAATATTTATTAGGGCTGAGTGGTGTTTTGGATTTGAAGGCAAAATGGTTTGGCACTTCAGATTCAAAGCCATTTTCCTAAAGCAGCCTCACCTTTTCCCGGGATCTCCTGAAGGCTTGGTGTGCAATTTTGGAAAAAGATGAGTTTGGTTTAAAGAGTTGCAGATAGGTGTTGCTTGCACTTTCGTGCACTCTGAATCAGCTTTTTCACCTTCATGTCTAAAACACTGCCCGCCCTACCATTTATAGCATTGAGAGTGGACCCACTTTTTTTTACAAAGCATTCAAAAACAAGCTGACAGCTTCAGGGGGATCCAAACAAGAGTTTAAAGAAGGATTCCCAGAATGAGCAAAAAGTTTTAAAACCGAATTACGAATTTAGTTTCTAAAAGTGTTTTAATGTTACGAAACATGTCACCATATTACTGATAAAACTAATCATAAAGATTTTTTTTGAAAAAAAATGTTTTTTCTTTTTTAAAAAAATATCCTGATTGCTACCATATTATAAACTTGAGCAATGCATTCAATAGGTCTCAACACATAATTCAAGTTGATTACTGCATACATTTGTCCCACACAGCACAAAAAATGCATTAAAAAGGAAAAAGGCTGCTGTCCTTGAGCATCCCTATGTCCACACTCAACTGATCTTGGAAGGTGGGGGAGAAATGGCCTCGTTCAGTCCAGCTAATCCTGCAGCAGCTAATCAGCGTTGTTTGGTGCTGATCATATTTATACCCCAGTGAGGAATGAGAGGTGGGAAATGCTCACGCCCAGAAGCTGGCATTTCTGCTGTACTCAGTCATCAATAGATTGGGGACCTTGCCAGCAAGCAATCATTTAATAACAAGAACAACAATAGCACGATTTGGACTACTCAGTTCCCTGAGAAACTATTGTGCTACAGAAACCCATTGGAACTACAAGGCAGAGAGAATAACATCCCGGGAGTCTGACTTTTAAAACTGTTTTCCACTTGATTCTACTAACACGAGAGTGGCATCTTGAATTGGTAGCACTTGGGCCTTTCTTTCTGACATGCAGAATATATCCATGTGGTGCTACCACAAACACAACCAAATGCAATGCCAAATCTATACAACTGACAGCTCCTGTACTCTTATCACTGTAGGGCCCTATCCTGGTCACTGCCTGATGCAAACTGAAATTAGCTCTGAGCTATCTATAATCAAGAACCATTGTGGGTATTCGTTACTGAACCATTTGTTCCACTTGAAGTGGTCCCATGCTGTCCTTGGTTTATGGTGCACTGCTGAGCATGGTCACAGCAGTAGCAGCAATTTTATCATTTCTTGTGAAGCTTCTGGATAGGCTTTTGCTTCCACAATAATGCCTATTGAAACAAACTTTACATTAAACACTGTAGAATTTCTGAGTTCTTCAGAAACCTGTCTGGGTGCAGGCTATATTCAGGATTGTCCTTCTGCTGCACAGTCATACATGGCCCTCTGATTCACTGCCTTCAGTCACTGTCTTCTTAAGCTCAATTTCTGAAGATGGCTTTTCCTCCTTCTCTTCTGTAGTTTTACTGGCCTCCTCCTACAGCCAATAACAAATGCCCCATGTGGGCGTTAGGGGAGAGGTACAAGCATAAGTTTAAAAAACAATAGGCTTTTCAGTCTAAACAGATCAATGAAAAAGAAATTACATCCTAGGAACACTTTAAAATTTGCTAAAATAAAGATAGCTATGAGACTCAAAATGGAAAATGATAGTTGTTTACACAACTTCTGAATCACACAGTAATTCACAAAACCTCTGAACTTTTTAAATATATATCTGGTATAAATTGGAAGTATATGAAATATTATGTATGTTCTATATTATAAAGCTGCACTTTGAGCACATGAAAATGTATAAAGTGATCGAAGGAAAGATACCTCACTGTTCTTTGTTAACTATTTTGATTACTGGTACATATAAATAAACAGAAACCCTTTAAAGGAATCATTTCTACTGTCATAACATGACTGCAATTATTTCATTCCTACTTTTGTATAATGGTTACAAGAATTTTAGCAGTGCTACCAGATTATTGGAAATAATTTATAATAAATGAATGTGACTGAAGCTTGACATTTTATATGCATCAAACAAAGGAAATTGTATTATTACAATACTTCTGTACAATTCCATAAGAAACCCTGTAATTTAACAATGATTGGAAGGGGGCCATACTGGCAAGGTGCAAACCTTTGCATCTCTTTCTGCAAATTTCTTGAACATGTTGGCATATATCTTTCGGTCCCGTTCATTGTGCTCCTTTGTTTTCTTCTGACACATGGTAATTTGTGACTTGGCTGCCTTGTTCTGTGGATTCACTTCTAGCACTCTCTGAAAGTCACATTTTGCCAACTCAAATTCATTCATGAGCAGTCTTGCCTCTCCTCTTCGGTACAAGCCCTTTTCATTGGCTTGGTCCAGTGCTAATGCCTGCAAAGAAACATTCTTATAATTAAAATAAATTAAAGGTGGGAAAATTCCCTCATAATAAATGACATGGTTACTAATGCCAGTAACAAAACTATGAACCTCAGCTATTTTTAAAATAGGAAAGTAAAACTAAAGCTTCATACTGCATATGCTAAATGTTACAGTGTAATTATCAAAAACAGAAACCAAAATTCAGAAGCAGAATGTTTTTACCAGATTGTTTTACAATGCCACATATACTTCTATAGAAGTAAGAACAATATTACTGTAAAAGCAAAGTATTTAAAAATGTATCATAGCAATCTGTCTCTCAAATATTCTGTCATTACAATTATGAAAATATCTTACACTAATCTTCGAAATGGATTTTTTTTTGCCCCAAAGGCAACTGGATATTTAGATATTGTAGAGCACAGACCTTTACAGCTACAAATGAAATATTATAGAAATAGTAATATGATACTATGACTAAATGTAAATGGATATAATGCTTAAAACTTCCAAATGGAGGCTCAACAGAAAACTTACATGAAAGTTTATATGATGACTCATAAAGCCGAGATATTTATAGTGTTGTCCAAAAACACATGCCTTTCTTTTATATAATTATCTCAGTAACATAAATGTTCTGTCTCACTTTTAACACATTGTTCTAGCTGTACTATATTCAGAAATCTGTATGCTTGAGGACTATCTTGGGAGAAAAAGCTTTAAGCGTGTAATGGTGAAAAACAATACTGAACAAAAATCAAGATATTTAATACACTGTTCAGAGAAATGATACAAAAGTCAGCCAGGAGTTTTATCAACAACATTTTTTTTAAAAAAAGTTTTTTTAATTTTTTTTTAAAACAAACAAACATTTTAATCAGTGATTTGGATGAAGGAATTGGGACATTCACAAATTATCCAAATGGTGAGGTGGCTAATTTAGATCAGGGGTATCGAACTCATGTCATCGTGATGTTGTCAAGTGACGTATCACAACTTTTTCCCCCTTCGTTAAACCGGGCATGGGCATGGGCATGGCCAGTACATGATACATCTGGCCTGCGGGCCACAAATTTGACAGCCCTGATTTAGATTAAAGAGAAGTTTAAAAAGTATCTAGTGTAAGCCTTCAGCACAAGACTGGTATGAATAGAATAGAATTTAGCAAAGAGAACTTTAAAGTTTTGTGTCTGGGTAGGAAAAATACAAAGCACTTCTACAACATGTGGGAGATTTGACTTAGCAGTAGTATATGAGTGTCCTTGTCAGTCACAAGTTAAATACGAACCCAACAGGGTAATGCATCTGTAATATGGCAAATGCTATCTTGGAATGTGTTAATGGGAACACAGGCTACATCATACGAAGCAATCGTTCCATTCAAATCTGCTTAGGTCAGCCCCATTTGAAGTACTGTCTCCCGTTCTGATTAGCAAAAAGGACAGTGAGGAATTGAAGTAAGTTCAGCAGAGATCTACCAAGATGACGTAAGCTCTGGAAATTAAGTCCTCTAAGGAACAATTCAAGGATCTGAGTCTACAGGAAAAAAAACTGATGGGCAATGCAATAACAATCTGAAATGGTATGTGGAAATGACCTTGGGGGAGAGGAGGAAAAACCACAGACTAGACAACTGTCAGCTGAGTCTGCAGAAGAAATGGGGACATGATATCTCAGAAGGAATCTCCCTAGTTTCTTGGACTGTAAAGATGGGGGGTGAGAGATGTATTCTGTCAATGTACCCTTACAATAAAGTCAGAATTAGTATTTCTGGGTGTCTTGTCTGAACTACCTCCCAAGGCTGACACAAATCTTTATTAAACATTATATTAAACTTTATATAAAATTATATAATGCAAATGTATAAAAATAAAATAAATTATAAAGTTGCCCTTAACTCCCAAAATGCTTCAAAATTATTTTATTTTGTATTTTAATTATATAATACAAATAATTATCCAAGAACTTTAAGAACTTGTTGTCAACTTTTCTATATTTATTAGATACAGAAATATGTATCTATTTGCTTTGTAAAGCTTTTTTTTTACTTATTTCTAGTATATTTAATTATCTGGAGAAAATTAAAAAGATTGAGAAAATACTGAAATCAAACATCACCAGTGCTTCCCCAACTCCACAAGTATAGATGTGTTTTTACCTTATTGCAGTACTCAATTGCTGTAATGTATTCCCGTAGCTTTAAGTAGCACATAGCAAGGTTGAGGAAGGCTGCCAACAATAAAGATTCTGAAGCTTTAGATTCCCTTTCTGATAAGCCATATTCCATTTCTAACCAGGATACAATCTTCCCATACTGAATTACTGCTTGCAAGTACTTGCCTTCCTAAGAATAAGATTAAATGAGATTAAAGAGGAGTATTACGTTGAAAAGTGGAACATATTTATTTCTTAAATGTCGGTTATAATTTGAACAATCAGTAAGAGAAGAATGAGGGGAAAAGGGAACATTTCAATAGGAAAGAAGTAGGCAAGCTGCAGTTAAGAATTTTAATACCAGAAAGCTGTAATGTCAAATGCCCCTATTTTGGCTACATTATGACAGATCCACATTTACTGGATATCAACTGCTCAGAAGCTCTCCAAATCAATGCTTAGAGACAATTCTACTTTTAAGAAAGCTGTATATCATTGAAAGGTAAACACAAAGGTGGATGTTAAGAAGGTGAGATTCTCTGAGCAATAAACTACAGAAGGCTTATCAACAGGAGACAAGTTTTTTAATGTTAGCATCGCTAGAATGCTGACACATACCTTAAAATATACAGTTCCTTTTTCTTTGACAACGGCAGCCTGTTCTAGTTTCTCTTTGGTGTCCATCTCCCAGGATTCTTTGGCCTATAACCAAGTATTTATAGCAATAATCAAATAACAGAAAGTGATGTAATGCTGAAAATCTAAACTATACTTCATAATAAGACTCTTCGTTGACTTTTGCTAATTTCAAATTTAGTATTACTTAATCCCAATAAGGAGTCTTTTTAAAACCACTGCAAAAGTTAATAGCAAGCAATGAAATTATTATATATAAAAATATTCAAAATTTTCAATTCAAAATTTATATTTGGCTTTAGAACTTAAGGCAGAGTAAAATTTTAAGTAGCCCATATTGATATCACTGATATTTTCTTTCCAGTCCAAAATATATTCAGCTCCACTTAAATCTGTCCTGAAGACAGAGGAGTTAAAAAATATGAAAGGATAACCCAGAATCATGAAAGAAGTCTATACAATCCTCCTGAGAGTAGACAGATTTCTTTCATTTAAGTTTCCTTCCTGTTAACATTTCCCATTATAGATTGGCATCAATGCTCCACCTTATGTACATCTTGTTCCTTCCCTGTACTTTACAGAGATGGTACATTCTCCATCACCCTAAAAAGGGCACAGCCTGTTCAACAATTTTGCCCTGCCCTCCTTTCAGTACTGTTTGGCAGGACATGTTTTTTTTCTACAACCAGAAAAAGAAGTACAAAAGGAACAAGCCTAGGACAAGTCTTGGACCCCACCCAAAACAATAAAACACACACAAGAACACTGTGATCCTAGCTGACATATCTTTACCAACTTTTGTGACAAACGTGCCGGATGGAGCTGGAAATGGATCTTCCTAAATGTATTCACTGTAGAAAAGTTCCTCTGGGTAAACATCCAATGTGTACAGGATGGTTTGTTATTTGAAGAAATTCCATTCTCACCTTTTCAAAGCTTTTCAATGTAACTTCATATACAAGTTCAGCATTTGGTTCTATGCCAAATACAGGCTTTCCAGCTTCACCAAACCCATATCTAAAACAAAGCATGGGAAAAAATAATCACAGAAATGACTCAGGATAAGGCACATTATTCAGCATTCTGGATATTTACACTCACAGGGAGATAATTGGTTAGCTACATATCAGGTCCTAGAGACAAAACATGGGTTGCCTAGGAAACCAATGTCTGAGTAGCTCATTTGGGGCAAAACACTTATATACTATACTGGACTCAA
The DNA here is from genome assembly GCA_032468215.1 of Stegonotus admiraltiensis. Classification (NCBI taxonomy): domain Eukaryota; kingdom Metazoa; phylum Chordata; class Lepidosauria; order Squamata; family Colubridae; genus Stegonotus; species Stegonotus admiraltiensis. Next base: position 36,032 of record JANHZT010008683.1, on the reverse strand, counting down.
TGTTTTTACTTTGTATGCAGATTGGATGCAATTATATATTGTGCATTCTCTTCCATTTTTCATGCACTTATTATCCTTTAATGTTTTTCAAAATCTTGAAATTACATTAAACAGCGGATATACAAATGGTAAGAATATTTGAAATAATGGCTTAATTCTATCTACACACAATTTAAATATCATTTTAAATATGTTTAAAAAGAAATGGTTTATTCTAAAATAATTTACATTTACGTAACAATCTTACTGTCAGTTACCACCAGCTACCAGCTACGGTGTTAAGTATAAATAAGATCTGTATAAAAGCTATGTAAAAGTAGATTGAGAGTCAGGTTGTTGTAGTGGTTAAATGTATCAGGCTAGAAACTGGGAATTCTAATCTTGCTCTAGGCATGAAATCCACTAATGATTATGGGCCACTCACTTACTCAGTCTGGGAAGGAACCAGTGGCAAGCCACTTTCAAAAATCTTGCAAAAAACCCCACCCTGTATAGGCTTCTCCAGGTGGATACTGGAAGCCAAGACTTGAGCTAAAGACCCCAAATAAATAAATAAATAAATTTGGGGTGGGTGGGGGAGAGAACAGACAACAAATATCCCCTCCCACATTTCTTACTGTGTTCCTATATGCAAGATACAGTGTTCTCCCCTTTGCATCTTCTCCAGAGCTTTGTCAATTCCAATGGGAATGTCATGGTCTTCCCCTTCTCCAACAGTGAACGCTACATCTCTACAATCAAACATTCTGCCATCACAAAACCCTTTCAATTGGACTGTATGGGAGAGAGAGAAATGTTATGGAATGTAAGGCAATACCAACATTTCAATATGCATTGAACAGCATGACCAAAACACATTATTTGTTGGCATATATCTTCACCATAGCTGGCATAACAGAAGAACTTGGTCCCAAAACAAACTTCAAAATCACATTGTTTTTGACTTTTCCCTATTTCTAAAATGAGTCCATGCTTAAACTGATTGATGTTAACTTTTTTTTTAAACTAAATTTTATTTACTTATTTATTTCATTTATGTGCCACGCATGTCGTCTAGAGGCAACTGTTCTTAACCTACAGAATGAAGACAGGTTTACTCATATTGTGGGCCAGTTCTCTGAGGCAATGGTGTGAAGATGGCAGCTCTCAGTATCAGGAAGCAAAATCCTGCCTGAGTTTGAACCCAGACTAGAATTCAATGCTGCAAAAGCTACTAACATTCTGCCCGAACACAAAAAGCTGCCAAATGGCACTGCATTACATTGGCAGGATATAATTTCTTTGGTACTCTGGGGAGAAGGGGCGTTGGTCCTACCTGAGACGCTCCTTCTCATTGGAGGGAGACAGCAGCCAGCATGGGTTGTACTCG
>JANHZT010008683.1:0-15027 GCA_032468215.1 Stegonotus admiraltiensis | reverse complement strand
TGGGGGAGTGGCCAAACTGCACTATGGGAAATTTAGCTCTCACTCAGTTGTTGTCAAAACTGAACGTTAACCCAGCCATGGATGGTGGGAGCAGCGCTCAGGAAAAAGATAGCATACGTAAGACGGTCAAGTCTTCCTCTTTTATTCTAATCTGCAGAAGATGGAATAATGAATTTAAGTTATAGAAAAGCATTCCAGCTGAAGGTTAGAAAAAAACTTCCTAACAATACATACGTACATAGCCATGTCATGCCACTCTGATTCATGGAAAGCAACATTGTGCAAATTACAGATAGAAAGTAAGAAATAGAAAGCAAAAGAAATTAAAGATGTAAGATAAGCAAAAGGAAATTTTAATTACTGTAAATCCAGTTTGCATAAATGCTTGAACCATTTTTTTGCTTCCATCTCATCCATACATAGATTTCTATACTACCTTTTCTCAATTTCTCGTCTTTTTTCAGGATTTCATTAACTGTACCAAGCTACAATTGTCTTTCTTTTCTCACTTGATTTATTTTTCATCCATATTATGTTTTTCAACTGAATCCTTATCATTTTCTTAAGCCACCTCAACACGCTTTCATATTGATTAACTCCATGTTAATAATTTATTCATTGTTAATTCTATTATTTTCTTTATCTCATACACTTTTTAATTAACCCATCTTCACAGCATTCAACGTAATTGTAAATATCTCTTGATATAATAACTTTTCCAGTTATCAGAAAGGTGATGGACTCTCTTCTTATAAATGTGTTCAAGTAGAAGCTAGATAGTTATATATCTACACAAATACACTGTGTGCATTTGAGAAATGCTAAAATTAATACGTTCCATTTTCAGCTGATTTTTTTGTCCTAAAACCTAAACAGTGTAAATTACTGAATTATATGTTACTGAATTATAATTAAAATATTTTAAATGTTCTTATTAAAAATTCCAACTAAATATTAAAATGTTAATTATGAATTTCACTTGTCCAGATTTTTTTTGGTTTATATCGCATGCAAAATATACATGACATTTAGTGTAACTATAATAAGTACTAATGAATATTATTTCGTATGATTAAGTTGTAATGATTTGTTTAAAAATTGGCTGAATGGGATGCAATATAACATTCTTTTGCTATTCCTTTTTCCATGTTTTTCATTTCCTTTAATCATCTTTTCATACATTAACAAAGAAATAAAAGACTGGAAAAACATGAAAGTACACACACTATAAATAAGACTTAAGCTCTATAAATGCAATACACTATTATTATACTGTAGTTGCTGTTGGGGAAAAAACTGACTGTAAACTCCAGTTTGATTCAGTCTTAGTTCCGTCTTCAATGATATCATTGGTGGAATTTTTAATCTGGAAGGGAGAAGTTAGGTTTATGGTAACAATGGGTCTTAATAATGTACGTCAATTTTATTTTTGTTAAAAAGGTAAAACAAGATGCTTATGACTGGCATAAGGAAATATCCAAGCACTGTGATGACACATATAGGCTCAATTCAATAACTTTTCCCTATTATAAACAATAAATGCAGCATGTAAGGATTTTTATTTATAATACCACTAATATATAAATAGTGGATTTGAAGAAAGAGAGGGCAAAAAGTAACAAAATTAAAGCTGCATGTATATCTTATCTACCTACTGTGGTTATACTCTGCTCACATAATGATTTATGATGCTAATTATGTCAGAGTGGATCGAAGGCCTAGCAATATACTTGCTGTCCAAGAAATGTTTGGCAAAGCTTTATTTGTTTTGTATGTTACAAAATCCTTACCTTCAGGCAAATACAGGAAGTCCTTGACTTATGACCACAATCAAGTTGAAAATTTTTGTTGTTAAGCAAGAAATTTGTTAAGTGAGTTTTGCCCTACTTTATTGTCACAGTTGTTGGGTGAATCTGGCTTCCCCATTGACTTTACCTGTCAGAAGGTCACAAAAGGTGATCACATGACCATGGGATAGTGCAACCGTCATAAATATGAGTCAGTTGCCAAGCATCCCAATTTTGGTCACATGACCATGGGGATGCTGCAACTGTTATAAGTGTGAAAAACAGTCATAAGTCACTTTTTTCAGTACTGATGTAACATACTAAATGAACTGTTGTAAATCGAGACTATCTGTATCACATTTCTATCTTAAATACAAATAGCCAAGACATAAACAAAGAAGTTAAGAAAGTGCTCTCAGTCCCTCATATATGCATGCACATATGACTTGGCCTGAATTATGAATAAAGCACAGAGACATGTTCCAGGTCATTACGGGAGCGGCAACTGGAAGAACTAGCCCTGCCCATTACTGGATACAGTACTGTATAAGAAAAGCCAGTTATCCAGAAGCATGTATATATTGTCAATATATGTTTTGAATATGTTGTCTGCTACTTGAGTCAATTTTTGTGCCAGAATTCAACTGAAGTCAAATTTCTCCGTGTTGTACATTACTTGGAAGTTATAAATGATAAATCAACATATGTTCCAACTGTCTGGAATACCAGCTAGATCTGCAATGGAATGGATTCATTTTTTATTTAATTTCCATCTGAATGGCTTATGTCAGTTCTTAAATGAAACAGAAAAAAATGGAAAGGAATACTGATGCATTGTGTATCAAGTATGGGGAATGAATCCAATGCAGTTTTAAACTTTTAACCTAGAGGCGTCACTTTAATTGTAAGCAATTTTACTAAAGTATGTGGAATGGCTTTATATACTATATGTATCTTCTAGCTGGTGAGTTAGTAGACTGGGGGCAGCTGAGGTTTACAGATGTGATTTGTTTATCCAATGGTTTTCCAATGGTTCAACTTGTCCTTGACTAATTGATTGTTTTACGACCATTAATACTCAGCAACTCCTGGGAATGAATACTTTATGGCTGTAAATAACTTCTGTCTGCTGTAAAACAACATGCTGGCTGCCCTTAATCACATCACCACATTTTGAGTGCTTGGCATTGTATTTACATTTATTACAGGTTGCCAAATGCCCTTTGAGCATGTGATCACCTTTAAAGTCTTCTCTGCTGGCTTCCCCAGAAAGTCCACAAGGAAGCTGGCAGGAAAGGTTCCAAGAGGAAGGAACATTGCATCTGACGTCCATTCCGCCAGTGCGCTGAGGGATTTTCCCTCCCCTTTGTGCAGGGAAAGAAATCCTGTCACATGATGGAGGAAGGGACCTCAAACCTGGTGAAAACACTAGTGAATGACAACATTCTGAGGCTTTCAGAATGCTCAGATTCACTATCTTTTTCCCTTGTGGAGAAAACACTAGCAAATGCTATTGTGCTCATGATTATTCTTCCTGGTGGGAAGATACAGGGTCCAGGCCTCCTGAGTATGATGCCCCACCACCCCGAAAGCCCAGGCCCTTTCCCAGCACTCCACTTAACAACTGCAATGAGAGAACTGGGATTGCAGTCTTTAAGAGAAGCAGTAACATGGCATATTTCTTAATTGCCACTTTGCTCAATGACTGATATTTTGGGCCCAATTATGGTTATAACTTGAGTTTGTGAGGACTCCATCTGTGCTTGATCATTGGAAGAATGGTATTATTGTTCTCTTGTACAAAGCGAAAGATAACAACGTGCCTGGCAAAGTTTTTGGAAGAATTCTTGTGCTGGGAGTATAGATTCTAGAACAGTGACGGCAAACCTTTTCGGTACCGAGTGCCGAAACTGGAACATGCTGGAGCCAAGAAACCTGAAGACCAGCTGATCTTCCGGTTTCTGGTGTGCATATGAGTGCTGACCAGCTGGTCTTCAGATTTCCAGTGCTCCGGCATGCGCAAAGACCAGCTGGCCAGCACAGATGCCAACACCGGAAACCAGAAGAGCAGCTGGTTACAGACCATGTGCCCACAGAGAGACCTCTGCATGCCACCTCTGGCACATGTGCCATAGGTCTGCCATCACGGTTTTAGAAGATGACAGTGAGCAAAATTGTAGTAGTAGAAATAATTTGTAGTAGAAGTACATGCAATCAGATTTTTATTCTTCAGCAAATAATTTATTTAAAAGGTTTCCTGAAAGTTTAGAAAAAGAGCATACTAATAAACAGACTTGAATTAGGTAAAAATAAAGCTGAAAGTTGATTATTTAATGTCATAACTTTAGTATATAATGAAAGCAAAGCATGAATAAAAATAATTATTCATTAATTACTGATTCACCATCAAGCAGAGAGAAAGATAAGGAATACATGATGCCCTCTCAACTGTTTAATATGTTTATGGATAAATGCATACAAATGTATTAAAATATATGTGAAAATAAGGTATGCTTATGACTGATAGGTGTTGATAGACAAGTGTCTATGAATTTCTATATGCAAACAATGCCATGATGTTGGTTGAAAATCCAAATGATTTGCAATGGTTATTAAATTCAATAAAGCAATGAGTATTGATCTGAAAATTAATGCATTAAAATCAATGTAATTCTGTTTAATATGGCAAGTGAAGTGAATAATTGAAAATCATACATAAATAGTATAAAATTAGACCAAGTAGATAACTTTGAATATTTTCATAGTGTTCAAGAGAAAATTAATGAAGTAGATCAAATGCAAGTAGAATCATGGTATGTAATATATGATACATTATGGAAAACAAATGTTTGATGAAAGAAGCAAAATGGCTATGTGTAAACATGTTATTCTATGCACTCTCTTGTAAAAGTTGGGTATATTGGAAGAATATTGGGAACTGATTGATTTAAAAGTGTATGTGGTAACAGGAGAGGGTTATAAAGGAATGACCAGTATAAATAAATAAGTACTGGTACTTTGGTCATACAGACAGAATATATAAGATTAAATTGCAAACAAATTATATGAAAAATACATGGATTGAAGCAAAGGGAAAATTTTGCTTGGTTAGAATTAATGCGTTTTTTTTTAAAGACGGGTGAGAAGTTTGAAAAACAAGGACAGAAAGGTATACAAAGATATAGTGAACTGGGTGAGTTTAAAATAATAGTTTTATTCCTCTCTTTTTTCCTGCTTTTAATTTATTTTACTTATTATTCTAACTCTTTTTGTGCTTTCTGTAATACTGCTCACTCTGAAATGGAAGTGATGCATATGTATGTGTAATGTATATGTATTCTGTTACATATTAATTGTTTCCCACATGGGAGGCAAAGGATGTTTAAATTACAAATTAATCATTTCATGTTGTATCAAGTTTTAATTGAAGTTTCAGAATATTAATGACTCCCAACTCTAATAATAATTACAGATATTCAGCAAACACATTGTTCATTTAATTTAGTCTTATCTATTTCCCTGGCAATATTTTCTAAACAACAAAGCAAATTAACTTTTTAAAAAATATGTTTTGTAAATACCATTTTGAATAATTGAAGGAGTCTGGGTCAGCTCAAAAGGCTATTGTCTAATAATACCGTTTCCCTTTCTATCACTTCTTTTTCAGAACATATTAGCATCTCTTCAGAAAAGGAAAAATGGCACCTTAAACATCATGGAAACTGTACCCACTAATTGTTTAGTCATTTGCAGTTGTCTCCCTGTCAAATATATGTTTTTTCATTCCATTATTTTACATTTAAAATGTAGTTTAAAATATAAGCCAAGTTTCAACTAGTATTTTAAGACTTTAATTAGAAAGTTGGCATCTAATTAAATAAAAGAACTGGATTGGGGTTCTCTGCAATCCAGTACTTATTTTAATACATAAGTAAGTTCCACGGAATTCAATTTGTTTTATCTTTGGGTAAACTATTTATAGTATTGCTATCAAGGCCAAGCCCTTGTAAGCATTCTCAATATTTTTTTCATGTAAAAACCTTTAGTGAAATATATATGCAATGGCTAAAAATGCAATTTGATTTCCACCACTATACAGAAATTACCAATCATACCACTGCACTTTAATGTTTATGTTTTAATGTAAAATTACATTTTAGTTAATATTTAGATTTTCACTAATTCTCCAATTTTATTGATAATTCTTAAAATGGATCATGGTGCTTTAAAATTCCTAATGCAGAATGCAATACATTCTAAAAAATGTAGAAATTGAAACAGTAAAACTTCAGATCCCAGCTCATATTTTCACCATAAATATAATTATGGTCTTTAAAATAAAAGATAAAAATATCCTCAAGTTGATCTTCATTCCTGAAGGATACAACATGCAGTTTTCTTGGCAATAGCATGGAAATATATTCTCCAGAGATGGTTTCTGTTTCTGATAAACTAACTTGCAGCCATCATATTCCTTGACAGCATCCAAGCCAATGTCTAACCAGGATGAAACCAGCAGACAAGTTTGTCCAGATTTACATTCCTGGCATTACATTTAGTCACCTTATGACAAACACTGCCACCATTGAAGTTCCTCACTATTTGTGTGACAGTCAGCTGCTGGCATACTGTCAAAGGAAGCAAGCAAATTGGGAAAATGATTTGAGTTTGAGAGCCATGATTTTAAAAAGTTTTAAATAATTTAAATAATTGAAGTCTAAGATGGTCTATAGTTTTGGTTATCGTTCATAAACAAACAATGCATTTTCCTTTTAAGAATTCCTAAATGTCATTCTTTAGTAACCTCATAAGAATCAACACTGTATAGTATACGTATATGTAGGGATACCTTTAAATATTAAATTTCTGAACAGGTCAATTGTCATATGTTGAGAAAACTGTTAGCAATTAACTAACAATTTTACATACAGCATGAAGAAATCAACTGTATAGCAGTTACATAAAGTGGCTGAAATCAGTGTATCAAATAGACTTTTATTCTGACATTACTGCTGATTAACTACAGTAAGGCAATTAAATGCAGTCTATGACCAAATTTCTTATTGAAACTGTGTTTTCCCGAAAATAAGACCCTGTCTTATATTTTTTTGAACTCTGAAATAAGCGCTTGGCCTTATTGCCATGTGCTCAAAAGCCTGATTGAGCTTATTATCAGGGGATGTCTTATTTTAGGGGAAACAAGGTAGGCATATTGGTCTTAAAGGTTTATTAACCAAAAATTGAATTTCCAGATTTTTTACAATTTCCAAGAGTTATTTTTGGCATTATAATTTATCATAAATGTTAAGTAATTCATGGCTTTCTTCCCACTTGTTTTTCCAATTACCCTATCAAGTTTAGCAAGATTCACAACAATTTGGAATATAAATTGTCCTAGCTCCCCCAAGTGGCAATACTAATTTTTCAAAAATATTTGAAATAATGTTTTAAACAAATCATTTTTACTATTAATCAACATTACATGTCAACTGTCCCTAGAAGCTAGAAGCAGGGTGGCTGGAGACAGAGATGGAAATTATTACAAAATAAGCTTCAATCAAAGCACTGCTTGTTTCTATTCTGAACCACTGAAATAAGAATTTCTGCAATAATCTACTGTAAATATTTAAAGGATCAGGGATGAGCAGACTGTGGAACTGAAATAGTTCAATATCTTCATCTGTTGATGAAGCCAATTAATATACAACACTGCCATATTTTTCTAGTACTGTGTAAGATCAGTAATTTACTAAATAAAAGTCCAGCATATTCTAATAAGACTACAGTTACAGGGAGAAAACTGTGTATCAAAGACTAAAAATACTAAAAATAATATAAAAAATACTACAATACTAAAAATACTACAATTTACTGCTAAATTATAGATATTCATAACTGGAGAACAAAGTAAATTACCCAACTTAGTTAGATGACAAGAAATAGGACTTACTCAACAGGTCTAAAAATACCTCTTAACTTAATTTTATTAACAAAATAAAGTTTTTCAGCTCTCTCCCCCTTCTGTTCCAATCATTGGTTCTCAAGATATTCAAGAAGCTGCATTGGAAGACAATACATAATAGATAATCCATTTTTAATTTATATGACACAATTTGTGTGGAGAGTAGTTTCTCTATTCTTTATACTTTATGCTGAAAAACATTATATGAAGACTTCATGGGTCCCATGTCTCTTATAGATAACTTACTTTTAGCTTTCATTCTTAATTCACATTTACAAAATTATATGCAAAATACTGCCATGTAGAGAAAATAAATGTTCTTGGATAGTAAATACTAAATCTCTGCTGTATGTGTTGGTGAGTATATCAAGCAATTAATGTGCACATTTCTTTGACAAAGTTAAAACACAAGTAGTAAGTAAAGGGTTGAAACCTCTTATTTTTATTATAATTCTATAATCATTAGTGTAAATTGATCAACAATGTAACAAATTCTGACTATCTCAGCTGGGAATGAATGAGAAAATGTAAAGTTTTATACTTAGATATAACACAAATTTGAGATCTTATCTTTATTACCATGTAATATTCCTGATTTTAGCCTGCCATGCTCATTAATATTTTCTTGCATTAAGTAATTGACACAAGGATGGAAGTAAACATTGTTACTTTTTTAAAAATTTGCCACCTTTATATATAACTTTCTCTTTGACCCATGGGTCTATAGATTAAACAGCAGGTTAGTAAAACTATTTTTATTCATTTGTCTGAACAACACAAAATTAACATGCAAAATTAAACTATACACTACTTTAAAGTTCCTAAATATTTTCTACCCTGTTTCCTCCAAAATAAGACTTCCCTTGATAATAAGCCCAATTGGACTTTTGAGCTCATGGCAATAAGGTCAAGCACTTATTTCAGGGTTCAAAAAAATATAAGACAGGGTCTTATTTTTGGAGAAATACAGTAGTAGGTACTGTGTTTTCCCCAAAATAAGACCCTGTCTTAAATTTTTGAACCCCAAAATAAGCGCTTGGCCTTATTTTTGGAGAGGTCTTATTATTTTGGGGCACGTGGAGGAAACCAGAGGAAATGGGGACCGGCTGTGCATGCGTTTAAATATTTTCGGGGAGGGCTTATTTTAGTGCATGCACTCAAAAGCCCAATTGGGCTTATTATCAGGGGATGTCTTATTTTAGGGGAAATGGTAAATATCAACAGATTTCTATCAAAACTAGTAACAAATGCACTAGTAACAAATTGGCCTTTAAACATTTGCTGCTGATTAACTCATATGACGTTTTATTTTATTACACAGCATAATACTGATACTCATTGCAGTATGATTTATGACAGTCCTATTAACATCATTTTCAGAGATTTATTAGCGAGCAAACAAAGCCCAAACCTTGAAAGGTTCTTGTTTAGGCACTCGATTATATGACTTCTTTTATGTCACTAACCAAAGAGGCTTTGAAAACCATCCATTTATAAAATCAATTTGCCTGCTATTAGCAAATTCTAAAAGTCAGATTTTTTACATTTCACAGAGCCAAAAATTAACTTAAAAGTCATTTAGTAAATAAAAGGCAGGGGATTAACTCCCCTTGACATTAAATAATTCAGTAATTATATATCAAAACCAATTATAGAACTTCTATTTTATAAACACCATTATTATTTCAAAGCAATACTAGAATACCTAAATTTTCACAGCTACTACCTTAAAAAAGACACCATAACTAGATATCAAGTCAGATGCAGGCTTTTGTGAAACTGGTCAAATATTTGTATCAGTTGCAGTCAGTCTGAGATTATAAAAAAACTATAAAACTGAGTAAGTTCAAGACTCTTTCCACAGCTCTTGATACTGCATAGAACAACATATCATGTTGAGGTTTATTACATTATTCATATTTAATTCTACAGCGATATCAGGAATATTTATTGTATGAAGTGTGAAGAAGTCATACAAATATTGCATTTTACTCCTTCTGCAATAATTGTCTTATAGTTAGTCCATAAATGGAACTAGAGGTGACAGTGAGGTAATTCTTACTAGACATGGGACTTACAATAAAATAAACATCATATCCAAAATTAAGAAGCATCTTAATCAATATCTATGAGTAGTAACAGAATTCTACTCAAGGTAAAATTCTGCTCTGGAATCTGATACAGTTCCATTTATATGATCTAGGAGGCTCTCCATTTGCAATACTGTATTGTAGGTAATAAGACACCTCTGGAACAACTTATAAAGCTCATTTTTGTAGAAAATCCTATTCTATAAAAATTATTCTTGACTTGTACTGAACATGTATTCATGACAATGTGCAACACCATTGGAAAGTTTTTTAGATGTCTCATTCACAAGCAAACGTTCCAGACTAAGGTTAAACTTGTAGATTCCATGAAATAAAACAGTCAAGAATAAATTTCATCTTCACTTATGCCAGAGGGCGGTTCATACTACAGCAAATGTCTGCCTGGACTATAGGTTTATAAGAGTAGTTTTCCTTCTACAATAAGCCTGCTTGAGTCATTACTATTTTTTTTAAATGAAAAAGTTATACTCATCAAATCTAATGAACTGTTCCACACATCATCCTATGCCATAATTCACAGTGGTTAATTAACATTTAGCATGCTGTGTTAACCTATTATAGTTTATTAAATAAACAATGGTTAAACAAAACATGGTTTAAGATGATGTCCAACCCGGATCAGTGCTTTTTGAATGACACTAGCCATCCAAATTAAGGTTTCTTAAACTTTTATAGAGAACAATTGTGAAGTTTACTAGTACCAAATACCCTTTTCTTAATACTTTTTCATTGATTATGTTGGGAGAAATTTTCAATTTTTCTCATTCTAGTCTTTGTCACATGAATACTAGTGAATACTGACAATACCAATACCAAAAATAATTTATTAAACTTGTTTGATAGAAATATGCATTTATTCTCATCTAATAGATTGAGACTTAAAAGATCAAAACAGAGTCAAATCATGTTTTGGCTTTGGTGGTTTTCTCGCTATTGTTAAAACATTAAAAGTACCAAATCCAAAATAATAAACCTTTTCTATTTCTTTACAATGGAATCTAAAGGCACTTTGAAGAATCCAAATATATTCAAGTAAAAGCACTTACGACGTGAGATTTTATTTCATGAAACAAACTTTGGTCCCTGTTATTCTTCAAGATGATACAACTGGTACAAGAGGTATTGTTCCTTGTCCCATATTAATTGAAATATTTTTAAGGAAAAATATTCCAGAATACAAATAATTAAATGTATAGGAATTGGGGAGAGAAGCAAAGAAAATCGGCACTGGAAGGGATTCTGGAAGCTGCCCATAACTAAAACAAAATGCTGTATGGCTACTTGGAGAGAACACTTAAAAAGATGTGTTAAGCTTGGTAATGAGACAGCACCTAAATAAACACAGTATTAAGTCTGATTTACAGACTTAATTCACAGTATTAAGTACCAGCCAAACTATCAGTAACTATCTAGACAGGGATTTAGGAGACCATAAATCAGATACAGTACACCTTGTGCCTTGTGAATGTGAACCTAAGAGAGGACAAAAGAGGAGATCAAAGGCACTATAATTACAGATAAGTACAATTAGATGTCAGATTCATACAAGATGGGCGGCACAATCAATCAATCAATCAATCATTCAATCAATCTAAAGCTATGGCCTTTTTATCTAGACTTACAACTATATTCTGATATTCATTTCTGAACTTTTACTACATGGGAAGAACTACATTGAATTATACAGTTTCTCTTTTATTCCATCTGATAAGATAGATGGGATTCTTCACAATATTTTTTTTTGCATTGCTTAGGTAGAAGAATAATGGCTATTATAACATGCAGAGTGAGACAAGAGAGATGTTTGTAGGTTTACATAAATCTTAAATCTCTTTGGTACAATCAATATTATGAGTTCTCATGTCTACACAAAGATCTTGATGGTTCAGTCATTAAATATAATTTAAATAAGTAAATTCACCTGTAGCTTGCTAAACAGAATGAACATAAATAATTTATACAATTTTCCCAGAATATGCCTTACGCAGAAAGCAAACCCAATGAAATGTCCACAAACCAAGTTTTAAAATAAACTACAAGAAAATCTTTTTCAAATTTTAAACACTTGGACTAATTTGTGGAATTCCTATTGCTCTAAACTGCAGTCCTTATTAATACAGTAATATTCAAAAGAGGAAGTTTAATATAAAGTTTAATGGAAGATAACTGAAAGCACTTATTCTTACAACCTTAAGTTTCCCTTCATACTCTGGGTTTTTACAGCTGTCTTTACTATGTAGGCATTCTTGAAAAGTGTTACTATGGAATATGAAAACTATAAGGAAGCTGTGCTTAAAGGGGTTTCAGTCCTCCCAAATAGCTTTTTCACTCAAAATTCCTCATCATCAATTTCTATCTTTCAGTTGGTTCTACTAATGATCATTTAATTTTGCAAAACAAAAGTGCTCTTTAAGCGCAACTATAATCCCTGTGAAGGCTGCAGAAAAACTTCTGGTATTTTAAATAAACTTGAAATATATATTTTATCAAAGAATTGGTACAGTGATTAAGACACTGGACTAGAAATTGGGACATTATGGATTCTGGTCTTCCCTAAGGCATGAAAGCTGGCTGTGCAGCTTTGGATAAGTCATTTTTTTCTCACCCCAACTCACCTCACAGGTTGTTTGTTGTGTTGGGGAAAATAGGTGGGGGAAGGAACGTTATGTACACTGACTAGAATTGTAGAATATAAAGGCAATATATAAATCTAATAAATAATTCTACTTTTAATGCTATTTTTTGACAAATGAACATTTTATTACAGTGTATTCACCAATGAATAAGAGGGGAGGGAAATAAAAGTATCTGGTTGCTTAAGATTACAGACATGTTATTTTTAACCAGTGTAATTAGTTATAACATAATTGTTCATGGCCCAGAGTCACTGTGTCGAGAGGGATGGTCATATGAATCTAAACAAACCAACCAAGTATAAATTTGTTTTCATGGTTCAGGCATAAATTTGATAGCAGTTTCTCATGCATAGCCCTATTTAAAATAAATAGGAACTACTAAAAGGACAATTGTGTTTTCACCCTAATTTTTTAGCGCTTCTTCTTGCTAGTAAATTCAATGGATCTTGCATAGACAACTTTTTGATCATGGGGTTCATTATTTTGTTCTTTTACATATCAGGACATTTGTAGGCAGGTTCTGACAAATGCTTTTTTTTTGAAAGCATATAAGCTTGGGACAATACTCTCTCTTTCTCTCCCTCCTCTCTATCTGATAACAAATATTTCCATTGATTTTTGTCAATTGAGACCAAACTTTATAGGAACACACTCCTTGCCCATTTAAATACCATTGGCTTACTGACTATAATTATATGCTTGACTGTTTAGAATGAAAATGATAAATCTGCCCAAACTGTTGCCCAGACTTCATTCTCAATCTGTAAAAGCAAGCACACAAACCAACCAACCCCAAAAGGTACAAAGGTCCACCTGGTAAATTGAAAGTTCTGAGAATTGGGGACACATCTCTTTAGCAGAGAGTGGCTCAGAAGAAAAATAACTCACTGTCTCTATGAAGCCTTTCCTCTAATCTTTATGTTTAACTTGGGTTGGGCAGTCTAGTTCCAAACCAGCCATCTCCCAAGTGCTGTGACTGAAGAAAACAAGATGAGCATTTAAATCTCTCTTCCCCACCCTAACCAAATTCCAAATTATCCTTGCACAATTAGAGAAAGGGGAGAATGGCAACAAAAAGACTTCCTTCCTTCCTTCCTTCCTTCCTTCCTTCCCCCCTCCCCTCCCCTCCCCTTCCTTCCTCTTGTGTGCTAGTAACATTTAGTGCTATGGCTGTATTGTTTATAAAATGGACCATACACGAAATCTAGGTTGCAAAGGCAAGGTGTGTCAACATCCCCAGAAGCCGTGATTGCTCCGGGGTGGTGCTGGGAGCAAACCGGCTCTTCCTTCGTGCCTTTCTCCCGCTTTCTCTCTCTCTCTCTCTCTTTCTTTCTCTCTCTTTCTTTCTCTCTCTCTCCCCTCCCGTCCTACAGACCAGACGCAGCATTTGCAATCATTCTTAGGCCGGCTTCCATGTCAAAGTGATGGTGAGGGGCGTGTTATTTTCTCGTTTTCTTTTCGTGTTTCACCACAAATGTTCTTTTTAAAACCAGACCCGTTCCGTTCAGCATCTTTCTTGCAAAGAAACAGAAAGCTTTGGTGGCCCAGGAACCGGACCTGGAAAAGCAGAGGCGGCGGGGGTTGGGGGGAGAGAATGAGTGGCGGGTTGTTGCGAGGATGAGAGAGAGCAAGTCGCCACCACACAGCAGCGACCCAGAGCCTGAACTGCTGAGGTTTCCCTGCAGGGAAGAGAACGAAAGAGGCCTCTCCAGTGGGGCTGAGGGGAAAAGAGAGGGGGCCGGAGGGAGGGTGGCTGCAAAGCCCCGCCGCCCTCTCCGCGCCCCGTACGCCGACTGATGAGGCTGGAGTCTCCCCGGCCAAGAAACCTCTCGGCTTTCTGAGGAGACCAGGCACAGAGGCAGGGCGCCTTTTTTCTCTCTCTCTTCACAAAGCCAAGACGACCCCAACCCGAGAGCCAATGCCGGGTACCTGCCCTTGCCGCCGTCCGCTCCGACGCCGCCGCCGCTTGCCGCCGCCGCCTTACCCAACCGGGAATGACACGAGCTACCGGCGCTGGCCGCGAGTCCCCTTCGCGAAAATCCTGCCTTCTCGTGCCTTACTGGCCCTGGCGCTTGCCAGTCAGGAGCCATGGCACCTATAGTGCTTCCTCATTGGCCACGTCTCCCTTCCCGTATGTAAATAACGCCTCCTTTCCAATCGACAGTTAGCCGCCCGAGGGGAGTCCGAAGTCTCGAGTTCCCAGCTTCCCTCCCACCCCACGCCGCCACCGTGCCCTCCCTTGCTTCTGCGAAAATTAAAAAAAATAAAAAATAAAAAAGGTTGATCGATTGAGTCAGGCAGAGTAAAATCCCAAGCATTGCGTCTCCCCCCCTCCCCTCATGAACTCCACTACTTAGCTCAACTAGCAATAACGTCTCTACTCTACCCCCTCCCCCAAAGCAATCTTCAGGGATGCCCTGGACGGGCAGCATCTTTCATTGAGTGCTGTACAAGGAGCTCTGGTGGCTCAACAGACTGGTAGTCTGTTATTAACATCTGCTGCTTGCAATTACTGCAAGTTCGAGTCCCAC
>JANHZT010008681.1:10134-20900 GCA_032468215.1 Stegonotus admiraltiensis | reverse complement strand
TTAACCTCCAGTCCCCTAATTATCTTTGTTGCTCTTCTCTGTACTCTTTCTAGAGTCTCAACATCTTGTTTATATTGTGGCAACCAAAACTGGATGCAATATTCCAAGTGTGACCTTACCAAGGCATTATAAAGTGATACTAACACTTCACGTGATCTTGATTCTATCCCTCTGTTAATGCAGCCTAGGACTGTGTTGGCTTTTTGATTCATACAATACAATCATTCAGCTCCTCTTTCCTATTCCTGTTTGTTCCTGGCCAAGTTCACCCAGCTAGGTTTGTGCTTAAGACTGGACTAAAATTCATGGTCTCACAGTGTCAAGGCTAGTCCTTAACTACTACTTTACATCAAACTGTCTCTCAGAATCCTGCCTTCAAGTCAGTTTTGGCTCCTAGTGACTGCTCCCTGCCAGTGATGGGTTTCAACCAGTGTTACCAGCAGTTCGCTTCATGCACGCACTCGGTGCAAGCGCAGTGTATTAAGGAACAACTGAGATGTGGCAATCCGCTCTGCCATGCCTTTCAGCTGGGCTAAAAATGACTGAATATAAGGTATGTATAACTCAGGGGCAGGCGGGATGGCCAAACTAACCGTCAAAGAGAACCGGTTCGCTCTCACCTCAACAACTCCGCTACCGGCTCGCATGAACTGGGGAGAACCGGTAGCAACCCACCATTGCTCCCTGAATTTGTTTTGGCAGCAGTATTCAGGAAGAGTTAATCATTGCCTGCTTTCTAAGAGTGAGAAAAGTGACCAACCCAAGATCATTCAACTGGCTTTGCGACTAACTAAGAACTAGATCTCATCATTTGGTGATTTCTAGTCTTGATGTTTTAATCACTACACCAAATTGACACTTTGCTATTGAAAACCAGGGCAAATAATCTATATTTCTTTTAAACCTTAAACAGTAGAAAATTCAAAAATGATTCAGAAGGAAAATGAGCAAGCAGTGGGCTTTTTAAACCAAGGGGTTCTGGTGTTTAAAAAAAAGAAACTTTACCAAAAAGATGCTTTCATACAGCATTCCCATAGCATTTTTATGCTTAAATAACTGAAATGTGGTATCACATCCTCCACGAGAATCTTTAATTAGGCCAGTGAATAATGGAATCTGCTGTGGAATCAAGTATCTATTGAAAATATTAATCAGAAACAGACAATATATATAACTTGGAATATTATTAAATGAAAACCTCAGCCATGTTAAATAGTGAGGGATGCTGAAAGCTGCATTTCATCAACATGTGGAGGGTCTTAGTTGACTGTCTCTGGTAAAACAGATTTCAAAAACTTTTATCTTCACTTAATTTAGAAAGTAGTGTCTAGTTCTTTTCAGATAAGTCAAACAAGCATTATGTAACTTTTCCAGCACTTTTTGTTTCTTTTAACACTTTTTAGAATTATTGCATTTTAAATTATTCATATAGTAGGGACTATCTACAATTAGTTGCAATTTATTACAGCCAATATAAAATAGCAAGGAAGCATAAAAAAAAAACAAGACGTAGTAAATTTGAGCTAATGTACTGTATTTCTTACATCTTAAACAGAGGAGAGAGACAAACTAAACCTAGTCAAAATATTAAAACCATAGGCATGCTTTATCTTACTTTAGCACATAAGTTTCAAAACTGAAATCCGGTCAAAGTGTTGTGTCTCTCAAAAAGTTTAAAGAATGACAAGTTTAAAATTAGAATTTTATTTTTAAATTTGTAGAATAATATGAAAAGGAAAGGATAAGGAATGTAGATACTGCCATTCACTTCACTGAAATAGACTCCTTTTGTAGGACTTAAACGCAAATTTTTGTGCATAAAGTATGTGCCTCTGAAACAGTAATATATGCATATTAAATACTCATTTGCACTTGTTCTGCCTAGTATAAGAACATGTAAAGAGGGTCAACTCTAACATATGAATGTTTTACTAAGGATTAAATTTTAGCAGTAAAAAATCCAGAAGTGTTAGATATTATGTTGTGTTAAACCATGGTTTAGAAAGATAGGTTATGCAAATATTTGCTTTATACTGTTTCAAGTATTTTTAACAGAAAAGTAGGATAAAACCTTCCAAATCATTTTTAAAATAAATTGAATTGGAAATATATTCAAGATATTAAATTTCTAATATTAAATAGTTCTTCTATTTTATCTATTATTTTCCTACATAACAGATTTAGAAAACAAATAAATTTATTTTTATTTTTTTAATTAAATTTATGGCTGCTCAACTAAACGTGGTGAGACAGTATACAACAAAAACATAACTTAAAAAAGAACCACATGTAAAAACATATATAATATATAAACATGTATACATTGTAGAATATAAAATGGTGATCAGCACCATAATTTTAAAAAAGATCAATCATAAGGGAACTCCACTCAACTAGTCCCAAACAATTGGGGAAAACGAAGTCTTATCTGCAGAGTTGTGGACTGTTATATATCCAGGGTGGGGTAGAGATTGTTCCAGAGAACAGGGGCAGCCATTCAAAAGGCATACTTCTTAGGTCCTATAAGTGACAAGATCTAAAAAAGGAGACCAGGAACATTCCTTCCTTGTGAGAACTAGTGGGGCAGATAGATATTCTTGGGCTAAGGTAGTTCCAAGTAACTGAGTCCTATTTTCTGTAGGGTTTTAAAGGTGATAATCAGCATCTTGAGTTGCACCCAAAGCCTACTAAAAGTTAGTGCGGCTTGTGGAATAGTGATGTTGCATAGGTGTGACATAATTACCCATGCTGCTTCCTTCTGGACCAATTGATGCTTCCAGAATGGTCTTCAGTGGCAGCCACACATACTACATGTTGCAGAGTCCAACTGGGAAGTGATTAAGGCATGAGTCTTGATCACGAGCAGGGCCTCACATCCTAGGAATCAGCACAAGTGGGGAACAAGATGCTATGGAAAGGCCCCCCTGGCCACTGCTGCCACCTGTTCTTTGAGTCAAGAAAAAATCCAGACTGTGTACTTCAGGTCTGAAAGGCATAGGTCCATTCATCAAGGACCAAATATAAAAATACCATTTGCAACTTTCTTTGCCGGCTTCCCACAAAGTCAAGGGGGAAGCTGGCAAGAAATCACAAATGGTGATCACGTGAGGTCTTCGCTTAATGAGCTGTGGTGCTTTGCTTAAGAGTGGTAACTGGGAGTGCCAGAATTGTCATTGCTAGGTGGCACAGTCACAGGATGTCCCCCTCCATGACCACATTGCTTAGCAACAATAATTCCAGTCCTAATTTCCATTGTTAACTAAGGAATATCCTAATTGGGCTAGATTGAAAAGTTTAGTTTATGAGGTTTCTAAAAGTAAATCAAAGCAAGTCCTATCAAAGAATTAACCTTTAATGTGCTATTATCAAAGTGCATCTTAGGGATAAGAAATCTGCTCAAACTTCTGCTTGTTGTGACCTGGCTATAAACTGTAATAGTCAATCCTTTTAAAATGTTGCTTTCTCCATCAGAAGGCAATTCTCTAGTATTATCAGGAACATCAGACTCTCCAGAAAAGATGTATATTCCAAGGTTACTTAGTGCTGAGCAATATGGAGCAATAGTGTCCCAGTTGCACAATACTTTAACTGTTTTGCTATTCCCAAGGAAAAAAAAAGTTTATTAATCACAGCAGAATCCAAAGAAAACTGGCTCTTCAGCAACCAAGATAATAGCATACTGAAAACAATTCCACTTCAATGGTTTCTTGGAAGGATTTCACAAATGATACAGGTATTTCATGTATTCCAAATTCCTGAAGTTTCTTCTTAATAGACAATATTAAACATAGTTTTCAAAAGTTTTTTTTAGAATTTTAGAATTATGAATATCACCCTGCTTCGTTTTAAGAAAGTGATTCCATGGTAGGATTTGCAATCAATGAAACCTCTAGTAAATTGGAGTAGACTTTAATTAACTTACTATTAATATTCCTATTCTTATACCAAGAAAGTTCTCCATTTTTTAATATGGGGTCCCTGTGGATTTTACTCTGGTAGTCATTGCCGACTATAGGAGGTGGTGCTCACCTCCATTTCAAGGTCATTGAGCCAGACTGTCCAAAGACATTTTCATTGTCATGTGACATCATAAAGTGCTGTTACCTTCCCACCAAAGTAGTACCTATTTATCTACTTGCATTTGCATGCTTTCAAACTGCTAGGTGGGCAGGAGCTGAGATGAGGACAGAAACTCACCCTGTTGCATGGCACTCAGGTCTCAAACCTGGGCTGCTGGCTTTCCAGCCGACAAGCCCAGCATCTTAACTGCTAAGCCACTGCACCACCTGTTTTTTTTAACATGACTTTTATAAATTGAAAAATAGCAAGCTAAAACTGCACCTGCCTTTTTGTTTTAGCTTATTCTGAAACACACAAAGTGAAACTGATCACTACTGTAAACAACTGGACATTTTTCATACTGTATACAACTACAGTAATCAGTTTATCATTATTTCCCCAACAATCAGATTCAGACAAAAGGGAAGCAATATTGCCTGTAATAGCAAAACCAAGAGAATATTCTGAAAATGCACTCAGTTGACCAACAAGGGTCAACTATACGTGAAGAACTGCCAAAACATCATGCTGTAACAGCTTAAGACTGATGCACTACATCAGTGAACTGGAAAAACAGTATGCAACAAAAGATCCAATATTAACACCAGCCACTCAACTACAGCATAGAAGACTACAATGGGAGTGCAACACTAATCTTACCCAGGGAGTCTTTAAAATGGGAATCTTTCTTATTGTTTTTGAGACTGTAAAAAATAGCAGCAATCTTTTTTCAAAATTTTTACCTTAACCTTTTTCAAAGTTCATTGAAACAAACTAAACATTAGTATTTGAAATTTTTCAGCCACCTTAATATAAGCATTTAATATAAGCATTTAAACAAAAGCAAGCGCTCACATCACAGCAGTGTATAATTCTGTAATTATCTCAAACTATTCAATAATGTCATACAAATATAAACATTACATGGCAGTGTAATATTTCAGAACAAGCACTCAATAATTCAGGGTTCTTTTCCTACATGCTTCATCAAAGGATAATGGAAAGTCCACAGGCATCATTATGAGTACTTTCCAATGGATCTTAACAAGCAACTCTTATATATAGCCCTATGATTTCCAACATTGGAAGCAATATATAACCATTATGACTAATAATCACTGATAACTCTAAATTCATGGAAGATAGTATTATGATCTACAACAGCAAGATTGTTGGTGTTGAGTATGCTGCCTTGAACTGCTGAATGGAAAGCAAGATATAAGACTATTCAATAAATAATAAAATTTAAAACTGCGCCTCTCTGAATAATCTAATTTAATTTAAAATTCAATTTAACTAACAACAGATAAAATCACAACAGATTTCAGGATAGTTTCCTATACATTATCTCAGTAAAATTATATTCAACTCCACAGAGACACACTATTTTCTGAAGTAGATTTAGCCTGTATTTATGCCACTGTACAAATATTCCAAAACTGAAAAAGCAACTTTTATAAGTTGCTTAATAAAGTGAAAATGAAAAGTATTATACTTGCCATGGTTGAATTCTAAGAAACTTGCAGCACTTTAAAAAACAAAAACCTCAGACTCATTTTACAAGCTTTCAGTCCCTTACTTACTTCAAAGATGCACCACACATCTTTGTTAGAGATATAAAACCAATCCTGAGCACGAAGTCCTATTCTCACGGAGGTGGTAAAATGTTCGCCAGAGTTTTACCATCTCAGACTGCAATTGAGGTCTCACATGACTGAATGGTAAATGTCACAAAGAACAATCCTGAACCTACTTGCAAATATGTCATTTCTCTAAAATGTAGAGCTAATTCTTTCAACATTTAAGCTCCGAGTTTGTTTTTTGAAGAGGAGACACAGTATTCTTCAAACTAAAAAGAACAGTCTTTGTTTATATGTGACTGTTGGCAAAATAAATATAATAAATCTGAATTATATGGAGCAAAAGAAAATTTTCTATATTTAACTATTTTGATGACCAAAGATCAAGCAAACAAAGTGGTAGAATGACCATTAAAATAGATCTATCTGATGAAGTGGACATGATGCATGAAAGCACATGTGACAATAAATATGTTAGTCTTTAAAAAGCCACAAGACTCTTTATGTTGTCTTTGCCACAATAGGGTTTGCAGAGATATCTCTCTAGTAACCTCTCAAAACTTTTATAATTAAAAATGTTGTATTTTCTGAGTAGTAATTCTTAAAATCATATTTTAAATTAACAGCTTTATATATATTATTGTATTTAAGTTTTTAAAAGCTGTTGAATTTGTATCCTAATAAATTCATTTTGCTAAAGTATTCTCATTGTGAATATATAACATATCAATCATTTTAAATTGCTATCTAGCAAGCCAAACCATCAGGATTAAAAATAATGCAAGCATCTTTTTCAACAGAGAAAAACTAAAACAGCGAAGACTTAGAAAACTAAAATATATAAAATTTACCAAAGTTCACTTTCACAGCATTTAGTAAACATGTATAGATCTGAGGGCAGCATAAAATAAATCAAGTATAAATCATGGAAGAAAGTAACAATCTATTTTAATTTTATAATTTTCTCTTAATTTCAGAAGGCTATAAGCAGCATAGCAAATACATTTAACAAAATTTTCATTTGTGATGTGGGAAAATTCACAAATTGTAATGTAAAGCAAGGCATATATTTAAGTTTTTTAAATGATGAAACCTATTCAAGCAATATATTTGCATATTTTCAGTCACCAATCTAATCTAAAACCAACTATGCTTTAGCTGTCAAAACCACTCTGTTCCAAAGCACTCAATTACAATACATATTAATCCAGTGAATCACAGCATTAATATATGCAATGGTTTTAGTTCAGCACTGTCATAGCATGACAGCTAAAGCAAGCAAAGCATTCCTTAAAGGACAAAAGGCAAATTTTGCTGAATCAAGAATTGTTATTCTGGTGATATCAGAATACAAAATAAAAAAGCATAGCTTTTTTGGGATCACTTTAGTGGGCCACTGAAAAGCTCTTCAGCTGTCTAATTTCTGATTCTGTTTTAAATAAAAATGAATATTTATTCATGCACATATGGCTTCATGTCTCAATATAGGAAAACAAGTTATAAATATGTATTCCTATGAAAGATAAAAAGCAAACATATTTTATAAAAATCTAAATGGCTTTTTGGTTAATACTTGGTATAAAAACAAAATGTGAGGGAAGTGACATAAGTAACTTTTTTTCTTTAAAACATATATCCATTATGAGAGGTAGACCAAGCAGGGAACTATTAAATCCTGAAATTTGTACAAAGGTGGTATGTATGTATGTATGTATGTATGTATGTATGTATGTATGTATGTATAAATAAATAAATAAATAAATAAATAAATTCCTTTCACAGAGTTCATGCAGGTTGTACCATGGTGACAGGATCATTTCCAACTAAAACAAGATGGAAAAATCCATTGGATGAGGCATAAAGTACTGAGATCACAAATTAAGATTATACATTATGTGCTATTGCAGTGGAAATGCAGGCTCCAATCACCTGCCAAGACCAAAGTCCAACATAAATTGTTTCCAATGCTTCAGCCAGTTATTAAATAAATAAAAAATAAAGAAATAAATTCAGCTGTTTTTTATTTATAATTAAAAATAGATGGATGGAATGCTAATTTTTCTATGGTAAAATCTGCAGTAATAATATATAGCCTGATTTTATAAAGCAACATAGACTTTTCTAAAATAAAATGTTTTGAAAAAAATGTAACCATGCAGCATTCAACTTGAAGTAACGTTGCAAGGTAGACAGTAATCTTATATATTTCCAAACACCCTCATAGATATCCATAACATGCTATGATGACTTCAAAATGACAACTCTTGCATGATACATAATTAGGCAAGTGACTAAGTTATGAACTATCTTGATATGCGATAGGTACAGTATGTTAAATCATATTATTTGTGTAATGACATCATTATACACTTGTCATCATCCCCCCTCCCCCCATAAATGTATTTTGCTTCAATAAGCTACACGCCACCGAATTTGGTGGGACGTCTACATAAACTTAACCCTCAAAAGATGAAACTATTAAGCTAAAGATATAGTACTGAAAAAGTTTGGGAAAGTCAACTTCCAAGCACAGAGACACGGGTAACATGTTCCTGGAAGGATAAAAAAACATCAGCTTCCACTTTGGAATGATTACAACCTTCAAACTGGAAAAATGTTTAGGGACCTCCTTGCAAAAATACAGGTGAATTAAAAACAGTTCAATCCTTATAGGTGCCAACGTTGGGGCACAACCCCCTTTCCCCCAAAGTAAAAATTACCAATCAAAACATCACAAAATTAGTCATTTTGTAATGAATTTGCATTCATTAAATTGTTTTTAAAATATTAAAGATAAACTTGAACTAAAGTCCTCTATATCACATCCCTTAGCTAGCCTTTTAATACAAGAAGTCTGCAAGGGAACTTGTTGAAAAATCCTCAAGCACTCCAGCCTGAATTACAATATGTTATACTGTGGCTTAGAAACCACTAGAGTACAAGAGCTTCACTCCCTTTACTCACCAGACAACACCAAAGGCTCCATATCCAATAGGCCTGTCTGGTTCAATATCCAGTTGTTGCTGTGAATGATGAGTATGCTGATGATGATGCGCTTTAACTGCAGCAGCTGCTGCAGCTTGTACCTGAGCTGGGGCTGCTGCCGCCGGTCCAGGTGCTTGACCTGGTGCCGGGGATGGAAAATATGGCTGCTGCTGCCCCGGATTTAACATGGCGGCAGCAGCTGCTGCTGCTGCAGCTGCCGCCGCTGAAGAACTATGTTGCTGTACAGGATGTACTGCGGCTGCAGAACCCGGGTGCAAGTGGTGTTGAGAATGGTGATGGTGATGGAGATGAGGAGGGGGAAGGTGAGGAAGGTGATGGTGGTGATGGTGGTGGTGACCTGCTGCTGCTGCAGATGTACCGCCATTGTAAGCCGCCATCATTTTTGCGCTGACTGTAGCACTACACAGAGACATTCAAGATGATGCCCTCTGATTGGATAACAACTGGGTCAAGCTGTCATTTGGCCACAAAAATGAAGTTTACTACACTTTCCTAAACAAGTTGCCCACCTTCAAAAACATGGAGCTCAACAGGCCTTTATGTCTTCATCAATCTGAGAAAATGGAGGCTTGTATATGTGCGTATGAGCATGCAATAAACCCCCTTCCCCCAAGATGGCTAGTGCAGTTGGTACTAAAATGCCATACCTCCTCCACTTCAACTGGGCCAGTCTTGAAATTTCAACTCAATCCCCCTCCCCTCCAGAAAAAGGATGCAAGTTTACCCCCCTAAAAAATGTTAGGAGTACTGACAAACCCACCCCTTCCATTCCCACATCCTTTTCATTTATCTTGTCAAAACATGTAGGATGCTGAAGGCCTTCTACAGCTTTCCTCCTTTCTGCTCTGGATATACATCCATCTACCTTTTATATTAAATTTGGAAATACATGAACAACTTCCAAAGAGTTGAACAGGTCAAGAGACATCAAGTTAGCAGAACTGAAAGTTTCCAAAATTAATAAGGGGAAGAAAATTAGGAAAGAATGGATGAATAGGATTGACAATTAAAAATGGAGGGGAAAAACAGAACAAAGGAAATAAACTGAAGATTTAAAATTTGGAAGCTAAATAAGGCAATTTAAATCATCAATAAAGAACATAAGGTTGCAAGAAGTTGAAAGAGGAGATTAAAGGAAAAGCTAGTGGCAGAAAATAGAACAGTGAACGAACAAGCAAGAAAACAAAACTGCAAAAAGGAATGTGAAGCAATCAGGTAAAAGTGTGATTTTTAAAAAAAATATTGTAAAGAATAAAGAATTTAAAGGGAAAAGAAAGAAACTATAGAAAAACAAGGAAAATGGATTTGAAATGAATGGATTTAAAGTATTTAAAAGTAATAGAATGAAGTGGCAAGAAAGGAGGCCAAATTCTACAACCTTTTAAAAGTGAGAAGAAATAAATATAGGTAAAAACTGTTAAGCAGTTGAAAAAAAGATGGAAAATGCCAAAGTAAAAAAAGCGGGAAACAGAACACTTCAAAAAGGAGAAAACATTAAAGGGTGCAAAAATATAAGAGGAAATAATTTCTTGCTTTAAGAAAAAAGTTTGGGAAGCAAAAGCATAGATACACTGTACTAAACAAAGATGAACAGCATACTTAATGGTTGAAAAGACAAACTTTTTTTTAAAGCCAAGTGAAAGCCTGCTGTGAGAGTATGTGTAAAAAACAGGCAATAAATAATCAAAATGGGAAACAGAAGTGGAGGAAAAGGAAAACTGCGGTCTTGAATTAAAGGTGAAGAAGACAGATGGGGGGGGAGGCAAGGGGAGTTGAAATTTTTCTGAAAAACCTAGAGGAGGATTTGAAGTGCAGGAGAAACTCTCGTATGTTTAAAGGGTTGGAAGAGTAGCATGAAAACTGGAAGAGAGAATGAATGGAAAGCAAAGGAGGGCGGCAAAGAGAGAAGAAAAGAAACTGACAGCGCTAGGGGGGGAAGAAAAAAAAAGCCAAACAGGTGACAGAAAGGAAGGAATGGGATGATGGACGAGACGGAGGAAGGGGTGACAAGAAAAGCCAGCAGCAGAAAGAGGAAGCACCCAGGGACGCTCCTGAGACTCCTCAGCCCACTCACCCAGTCCCTCCCCCCGAGCCTTTTTCTAGACCCGTCTCCCTTTGGCT
>JANHZT010008676.1:0-23351 GCA_032468215.1 Stegonotus admiraltiensis | reverse complement strand
GTTGCATGGTTGTGGCTTTTTATGAAAACTTTTACCAAAGGCAGAGAAAAATAACACTTCAGCATTCAAGTCGATTGAGAGACAAAATTACTCCACATAAGTGCAAAATTTAATACTGATGCCATGATTTATACGTTGATATTACCCATTTGATAGATTGGGCTGATTTCAGCAACAGGCAAGAAATCATGAGGACAATGAAAGAGGTCATTTTTCCCTTGGAAAAATTACTAATTCCAGTTGTGGAGTATCAAGCCATCACTTTTAAATGGTGGGGGGGGGGAACCCACTATTCCTTGATGATGACCAAAAATTATTTGCAGGCTCAGATACTTAAGCTTCAAATACTTGTAATGTTTATTCCAGATTTAAAGCTAACCAAAAACTTTTCTACTTTTGTCCAAATTTACTATGTTATTTATCTATTAAAGATCCCTTAAAGTTACCCTTTCTTTCTCAGCATTGCTAAGGGGCAGGTTCTCCAAGAAAAAATACACGAGGAAGGAATTTATCTTGCAATGACCTACCGCTTTCAGTATTAGAGGATGACCAGCAGTAAAATTACAGTAGTGATGGTGAACTATTGGGAGAGCTAAAGGATCGGGTTAAGGACAGGTTGGCAGGGAGAAAATCTGATCTATTGGTCACTAAGAGTTGACTTAATTGCACATAATCGGTCAATGAAGAAAGCAGATGGATTGGAAAAATTGTGTTTTCCTAAGGGCTATTGTGGATGTCATTTACCACATTTTCCAATATAGCTGCAATTGACTAGTTGCTGGGGAAGAGTTAAACCACTTCCCTTCTTTCTTCTTTCTGACTCTCCTGTTATAATTGTCAGAGAAATTCACATGAGAGGGAAAGACTTGGACAAGGGCTTAGAGTTGCATAAAAAGGAAAAAAGGCCAAAGCTGTCACAGCTCCTCACAGGCAGGTAGGGCAGCTGTTTGCCTTCAGATAAAGCATTTCAGCTGGAGAATTTCACTTCCATTGCCATTTAGCAACAGTGAGCAAGCATACTCAGGGTGCCTTGGGCTTTTATAGCATTTATCCTTTGCTGCTATAATAGTCTTCCTTATGTCTCTCCTATGTTCAGTATGAATCACCTTATTTCTCCTGGCCGGTGATTTATAACATTTTACAGTTCCAGCAGTCAGAGAAGGTGAAATTAAAGGCCTAAGCACGTTTTATGGTATTTTCATAGCTGCTTTTGTTCCAGCCGTCTAATATTTGAAATACAACAAAATTAAGGAAAGTACAAGAACGGCAAATTCCTCTCCAAGGAATATTTCATTCATCTCAAACAGCCAGCCGGTTACCGCCACCAGTAAAACTGAAGAGATGTTTTTTTTTTCTCAATGGCCGGCTCTTCTCCAGCTCAAGCCTTCCCTATCGATCCTTTGCTCATTTGCATAATGAATTCTTCCGAGGCGGCCATTGGCTGCCGCGAGCCGCGCTCGTGCGTGATGTCAGCACTCGCAGGGTATTGCTCGGGTTGTGGCGGGTAGTTGGAGCCTGTCAAAAATCTTCGCGCAGCGGCGGTCGCGGCCGAAGAGGGAGAAGACGCGAGGCTGAATCGCCCAGCAAAACCCGCCTGTCGAGCGGCAAGAAGGGGGGGGGGAGTCGCGCGTAGCTGGCCGAGACTCCTCGCTTATGGCTTGTGGGTCAGCTAAAAGAGCTTCTCCGTCACCTGCTCCAAGCGAAGGAGAAAGCCCAGCGCAGAAGGAGAAGTCACACGGCTAAAGAAGTCACCCAGCTAGCCGGAGTTGGTTCCCGCTAAAACAAGGTCGCCAGAGGCCGCCTCAGACCACCCTCTCTTTGGGGGCTACCTTCGTTTCAGTCCCGCTAGTAGAAGCCCCGAGAGCGCCCGCCTGGCTTAGGACAGATACGGAGCCGGGCGAGAGCAAACGTGAAAAAGGGGCAGCCCGCGGCTTCTTGAGCCGGCTCGCCTGGAGACCAGAGGACGCCGGACGTTTAGGGACGATCCGATAAACGCCCCTCGCCCCTCTTCTCTACAGCTCTCATTTCTGGGCAGGGGCTGGAAGATCCCGGAGAAAAAGCTTTAGCCTGCCCCCGTGGACCCGGCCAAAGGTTCTTTCCGAGGTGGAAAAAGGCCGAACGGGGTTGCTGGCTGCCCCTCTTCCCGAGCATCTGGTCAGCCGGCGTGCAGGAGTTCTTCGGTCCGCTGAAAGAGGCTGGGGCGAGATCTTCCCCTCCGAGTCCGCTCCTTCCAAGGCAGAGAGCGTCTCGGGGATAGGACGAGACCTTTAGACGCGCGGCTTGCGAAGGGGGTCCCGGAGTGGCTCTACCGGCGAACCACGAACCTGGCTTAAAGGGAACTCGGGGGATCGCTGGGGCGGGCGGAAGATTATTATTATTATTATTGGTCACCTAGCCGCCCCCCCCCTCCCCGAAGCCGCCTGATAATATGAAAGGCGCTGGTTTCCCGCCGTTCCTTCTGGCTCCTCTCCTTATCTTTGCCACGCAAGCGGGGACTGTGGATGCGGGCAGCCCCCTGTCGGGCTCTCGCGCTGGCGGCCAGCAGCCGCCCCGAGATGCCCCGAGTTTCTCCCGGCAGCAGAGAAAGAGCTTAGCGATGGATTTCATCGTGCCGTCGCTGTTCCGGACCTACCTGAGGGAGCTGGTGCTGGGTGACCGGGGCAGAGGCGAAGCCTTGGGCGGGTTCAAGGCGCACTGCAGCCTGGTGCTGGACTGCCCGCCGCTTTTGCGCGCCGCCAGCTCTTGGCAGCCGAGGAGCGGAGCCTCGGAGCCCGCCGGCCGCGCCAGAGCCCAGTCCAAGGTGCTGAAAGGCGGTGCGGTGCGAAAGCTGCGCCGCGCCAAGCAGCTGGTGCTGGAAGTGGGCGAAGCTAACCTAAGGGACGACTGTGCGTGGCGTTCCGAGGAAGGAGTCGTGGCGACGGCGAGCCGGCTCGAGTTTACCCTCACCGAGGAATTCAGCTGGTGGATCCGCTCCGGGGAAGGCAGGCTGAGAGTTCGGTTGATGCCCGAAAAGAAGGCATCGTTCTTGGGCAGGGAAGGCAGCTTATCAGCGGCCATCAGGGCGTCCCGGCCCCGCCTATTTTTCCAGATGGCCACCAGAGGTGAGAGAATAGTTGGCGACTTCCGCAACCTAGATAAAGTCAGGTTCCTCGAGGTTTGGATAGGGGGGTTGTCTACTCTGTCTCTGAGGAAAGTTTGGGAAGCCTAGCGGGAGTGAAAATAACGGAGTGGGAGTTATCCTCTTTTATGTTAGCAGGATTTCTAGGGTGGATTTCTAAATATCTGCTCTCATTTATCTCAGCTAAAGGGAGCCTTTCCAAGTTACTCTAGTTCTTGTAGTATTAATTCAGAAACATCCTTTGGAAAGAGTTTGTGATTTGCTGTGACGTTTTCAAATAGAATCTATTTTTTTAAAAAAAATCCATTATACTTTTAATTTTCTGCATTCTACATATTGATGCTTATCCTGAAAGGGAATCACATAATGAGTATGTAAACTAAATAAAAAATAATTTTCCCCTCCCAGTTCAGAGTGCTTAAATGCCTCTTCCTCTCCGGTATGTAGCTCTTAGGGGTTTGTTAGAGAGTAATGCACTGCAAGAAATTAATGTGCTGGTTAATGACTGCAATAAAGTTATTGTAAATCTTAACACATCAAACAGTACACTATCAATAAACTTCTGTGTTGAGTTAATTGTAAAAAATTGACCACATATAACATTTCTTTCTTCTCTATCATGAAGGAGATTTTCTCCCAGAAGGAACAATAATCTGGAGAAATTCAGTGGAGTTTGGTGGGATTCATGTAATGTAATTAAGACATGAATAATGTTACTTCTAAGTCAACCTTTGTAACACTCTGATGACCTTCAGATGTGGACTAATTGCCATGTTTCCCAGCCATCACCCATAGGCCATCTTACACATTTGGAGAACATAAGTCTGTTCTAGACCCTATGCAGTTTTGGCAGAAACATGCCACACTGAATTCAGTGAAGCTT
Source organism: Stegonotus admiraltiensis (assembly GCA_032468215.1). Lineage (NCBI taxonomy): Eukaryota > Metazoa > Chordata > Lepidosauria > Squamata > Colubridae > Stegonotus > Stegonotus admiraltiensis. The sequence continues at coordinate 19,350 of JANHZT010008676.1, read as the reverse complement.
ATACCCAACTTACTGTCCACAATAAAAATAAATTATTTAAACAGAATATTCATATAGAGACTGATAAGGTCTTGAATGGATTTAGCCTGGAAAATGAGATGTGCAGGTTGAGAAAAAAAAACTTCTTATTAACATCCCCTTGAAAAATTATACGTATTTTTCATTTTTTTAAAAAAAATACCCAAGAACTATTTTAGACAATGACTCATTAGTAGCAAGTATCATTTCTTTTTAACTGAAATGTAAAAGTTATTCATTCAGAATAATATAACTGAGATTCATAATTGCAAAAGCCACCCACTGATTAAATTAAAATTAAGATTTGTCATTGGTCATAAACTGTTCCCATTAATTAACTGATCATAATTAGTATCTTAATATTTTAGTGCAAATAGCTTAAACACATTGCCTACATCAGGAGATTTCTGCAGACTAATAGCCCAATTTTTTAAAAAAAATTACAATATGGTTCACTGGAATAGATTTCAGTTTTCAAAACTGACAGCATAAAATATTATATTTCAAATTTATGTAATTCTGTGAATTACAAACTAAACTGCTAACAAAGTACAAGCACTGAGACATAACTAGACTTCATGTAGCATAGCCAGATTTCATTCCTCAGTCTACCATGGTGAGGTTTTTTAGAACTATACTTTTCAATGTTTTTTTTCCCTATATATTGCCAGTGTTTTACCACCTCACCCCAAAGCATTTATATTACCTAATGCTAGGCTGTAAATTTGCTGTGGAGCATGTGATCTTCAGTAATTAGTATTAGGATGGGTACCTCTTGAGGCGTTTGATTAAGGAGAAGGAAACTCGTTGGATAAAGTTTTGCTGGTGAGAGTTAGAATTTACCTGCAATATACTAGCTTCCAATGTACTAACCATGCAACCTATGAATAAACTTAAATCAGAGGGAATTGACCTTTCTGGATGGAACTCCACTCCTCTTTTAAGGAATTGACAAACCGTCTCATATAAAGATTCAGTCTCATCACACTTCAGCAATATTAGACTAATACAAACGACTATTAAACTGGGTAACTTCTTGCTGTAACTTTTTTAGATGGACTTCCTAATCTCCACTTCTTCAGCACTGATATTATCTGCATAAAAGTCCTTTTCCTCCTCTATAATTTTATGTACTCCTTATAATATCCCATAGGTATATAAACTAGTCATTATAAAACAAACTCTTGATTCTATGAAAGTTCCAAAATAGAGTGCTAGAATCTTTATGTTTATAGTTGCTAATTTTTGTAAATATTTCAAAAGAAACCTAGTTCAAAATTATAGAGTGAAATCTGAAGCATTCAGATTCAATCTTATGTAGGGATGAACAGGTCAGAAGTTTAATATTACTGAAATTACTTGTAGCTGAAACTACACTTGGAAAAAGAGAACTCCTACTCATGATTGGTGACCTCCAAGTAGATTCCTTAAAAATATGCCATTGATTCTGTGACCTCAATTCCAGGAACATCAAGAATAGGATTTTAAGAAAGTACAGTTCAGACCTGGACATTTTTCTCCTTATTGCTTATAGCAGATATAAATAATATTCTGATTTTGGGTCATCCACTATTGGTCCTAAATAACAAACTACAGCTACATATGTATACATGTGTGTGAGTATATGTGTATCATTGTATATATTTCTATGTTTTCTATCACTATCATCCACAGCAAACTAAGCCATTATGTTAACAACTCTATTTAATTTATTATTATGTACAGCCATGCATTCTAATGCTGCCAGATCTAGGCTGCAAAAGATGGATGATCACTCGGTGGTAGAGAAGTGTTAAGGTTTTCTGTACTTCTTTGCTGCCATCTAGGAATTACCTGACATTTTGCAGCCCACTTCTATACATTCTCAGTGTGTTTCTTCAATGTTCTGCCAACACCACTATCCACAGGTAGAAACCTATCTACATATGGGCTTTCAATACTGCTAGTACCAGCCAAGCTGTTGCAAGAATAGCAAAGCAACATCTTTTTCTAAAGTTAGCTTCGCAATTGTTCTATTGCTAAAATTGATTGGAAACATGCTTCAAACAATGAGATCGGCACTGCAAAGCTTTTACATGGTGTTTGACAAGATTTCCCTCACTTTCTTTGTAGTGAGTAGTTCATGACTGCCACCAACATGTTATTTTATTTATTTAGTAAGCAAAGTTATTGTTGGTCTAAGCCAATATTAAAATATTGTGTAAGGAATGAAGAATTCATCTGAACTATGCTTAGGTTTCAAATGAACAAGTAAATGTCCTTGCTGCTATATCCTACCACACATAGAAGCTCATAAAAAATGCTTAACTGAAGTTGTCTGTTCAATAAATCACTGTTCTATGAAGGGTGACCCTCAGTGTGTAAGGGCTGTATTTTTAAACAGACAGTGAAATATTGTAAGAAAAGTAATCTTAAAGGATGATGAGCAACGCTCTATGAAACAAGGCAGTAGAATATTATTTCTTCAGAAATTGATGGTAGAAAGCTAAGCAAGCACAAAATTTACACTAATATTTTTAACATGTTTTTCATGGCGAATATAAGTTTTACACAATTTTCAAATCATATGTGAAGCAAGGACACACATAATTTAAAGTAGAAGCACTGGCTGTTATTTATCAGGGTTTAAAGTACCAGCATAAAGTGCTATTCTTTAATGACAGAGAAGTGGGCTATCTTGAACCCTCCAACATGCAAATAATAGATTGTGCAGGCAACATATTCCACAGGCCATTCATTTATATGGATATTGGATTAACCTTTTCTCCCCTTTTGAGGGAAGCAAAATGTTTAAAAGAGACCTTTGTGTTTATTATTTATGTGAGTAGAAATCTAATTTGAAGGTGGATATAGAAGATATTCCACAGCTCAATAAAAGTATGAACTTGGGTCAAGATCTATAAATCAATGGTCCATGGATTTCAGCTCTTAGTAGATCTTCTGACATAGTGCTAAAAACAATGCCATTTGCTAATTCACGCACATAATTTGGCAAGAAATCTATAGGTGGTAATCTATGGATAGTAATAAAGCTTTAACTCCTATACCAGTAAATTCTCATATATACAGTATATATATAAAAGTGTATGGGTTTGGAGATACCTGATAAAGGTTATGCATATGGAGTGTGTGTTAATATAGTATAGGTATCTCCCAGTAGGTGGGACACAGGAAAGTACATATCCTTCCAAGATAAACTTTGTACTAGAGTTTCTAGATTGGGAATGGGAGCAAGTTCAGGGTAAAACTGGATTTTTTTTTTTTGCTTGTGATATATTGGGTGAAATGAATTTTAAAAGATTGGTTATGATGAAAGGCAAAATTCATGAAAGATACAAGATGACAAGAGGTTCTGAATGGGCCATTATTTTGGTAGTGCCAAGATCTTTTCAAAAGTGGATCTTGTGAAAAAATGGAAGAAAAAGAGAGAAAAATACTAATATGAAAGAACAATTGCAGGAAAAGAAGGTGTGTAGAGCTATGCTAATAGAGAATATGAAATAGCATGCTTAGTGGAATGATGAAGTGAAAGAGGCTGTGGATGAAAAAAATACGTAACACAATGCTGCATAAATTAAGATGACTGAAAGATATTATGGAAACCAGAGAAATAAATCTGTTTTAGTAGAAAATTTTAAAAAAATGTTTTGGTAGTCAGTGAAACAGATTAAAGAGGAAGCTTCCAGCCGAGTTAATGGAATTAAAAATAAAAGGCATGAAATTATTTCTGCAAAATTAAGCTGAAGGAGTGCTGAAAGTAGAGATTTCTATAAGAATGGTAATGATATCTTGAAGTGTGGAATTAATATAAATACAAATGCTATAAATGTTTGTGTCCATTGTTGAATAAAAAGTCATAAATGCTATGAAAGTATTAATACATCTGGAGATGTGCATGATATAACTGGAGAAATTTTAAGGTATTTATGCGGTTTGCTTATGGAATGGCTCTGTGGCTAGATCTGGTAATTAGAAGAATGATTTTACGGTGTTCATGGGCCTTTTTTTAAAAACCTCCAATCTCTGGCATCTCCTTTCCCATCTGTTTTGGATGATCTTAAACATTATTTTGCTAACATGTGACATTAAGGACATTATGCAATACCTTGCACATTGTGTTAAGTTTCTTCTCCTTGGTATTGGAATGTATATTAACCTTTTTCAGTCATTGGCCATTGTGTTCCTCCTCAGATGTGCAGGTTTAGCTTGACTAGAACTTTTACTGATTTTTCCTACATTGCTTACCATTTTTCTGTAGAAATTCTATCCTGTAGCCTTGACAATGACCAGGATGCTGATCTAAATTCATCTTCTAGTTTAGAGATTCTTGTAAGTAGGGAATATTTTCTAAGGAATCATGGATGTTGACACCTCTCCTCTACAGAATTTCAGAATACTCCTTCCATCTTTGCTTGACCATCACTGAATACTGTATGTTATAATCTGTCAATTCCTTTATCATAACTGCTAGAGGTTAGGCCCTCCTTTTGAGTATCTTTTGGAAGACTGGGGGTGGAGGTTCATTCTCCGAGCTAGACTGGTAATGTTTCATTACCAGTCTTACGCATTGTAAGCCGCCCTGAGTCTCCGGAGAAGGGCGGCATATAAATAAAATCAAAAAAAAAAAATTACCAGTCTAGGTAACATCTTCAGCAGAGTTTAGGGAATGTCTGTGTCTGTGGGGTTTTTTGCTTTCAGTTATGGGAGATAAACTGAATGGTGCTGGTGAAAACTAAATTGAGCTACTTTATTTTATGTTATAGCAATAGTACTTAGACTTATTCACCACTCCATAGTGCTTTACAGCACCCTCTGGGTGATTTATAATGTCAGCATATTGCCCCAACAATGTGGGTCCTCATTTTACCACCCTCAGAAGGATGGAAATGGTATGATGGATATTCTTGTATTAAAGCACTGATAAGGCTATATGGTTAGATTATTCGGAAGGTCATGACACTTGGATTTATAAGGCAAATTGAGATGTCAAAGTCTTCCCAAAAGTAATGAAATGAATGTAACAATTCAATTTTATTCTTCAGAGAGCATTTCCCCCTAATCTATGGCACACTTGTGGACTAATACTAGTTTAACTTGAGGGCTATGGCAGAAGCTATTCAAGTACCATGGGTTTGTCACTGCATTTTTTTCTAGATTTATTGTCATGCTGACATCTTAAAACCAGCTGGATGCTTAGTAACAGTTCTGAAAGGTTCCCTCAGCGAAGATTTGGTTTCATTTAAACTCCGTATGGACTTAGAGCGGCAAAGACTTGTCTGGTTTTATGCATGCAAAGTTCTGGCCAGAAAATTTGTTAAAAGAGAAATGAGGTATGTGACAGTATGAAAAGGTGTTCATTTGTGTGTAATTTGTAACCTACTTTTGATGATAACATTATCGCAAAACAGAAATTAAAAGAAATAAAACTGAAAATTCACTGGAAACCTATAAATTAGGTTTTCAACTGGAATACAAACTACACATAAATTGGGATCAAATGTTTTCTGAATTAGACATGGTATCTTTTCAAGTCCCTTCACTTTGATAGTTTTGGTCTTTAAAGAGTTTCTGAATGAGATTCAGCAGAGACTGTTTTTATTCTGGAAAAGTCTGCAAGTTTGAGATATAAAAGAAATAGTTAAACACTTTACCTGGCTATATTGTCTGGGCATATTTTCTTCTCTACATGTCTGAAATGGATTGCCAAAGTTATTTGGACAGCAATATGGGTGGCATATAAATTTAATAACATAAATAAAAGTATTTATTGTATTCCAAGGTGGAGACAGGAAATATTTAATATCACTCATTGGCCATGAAGTTGGAAGAAAAATATGTGTTTATTTAACCTGAGGTATATGGCAATATGAATATTTCTAATATGAATACATAGGAAAACATACTGTATATTTAAACCCTATTAACAAACATTTCTGTACAGAATATCATATTAATTTAAAAATGTATGTTTAATGCAAGTACTTCAAATATACCCTGCAAAATACAAGAATTAGTTGTATGAATGTATGCAGTATCTTCATGATGTATCTATGGTAATGTTATATGACTTTTCATATTTAAATGCTAAATGAAGAGTAAATGAAGTAATGTTTACCCTCTGTGCAAAGGCTTTCATAGTGTGCAGGAATATGTAAAAAGGACATTGAATCAAGAAAACAGCTGAATTTTTTCAAGGCTCATGTAGCTGCTTCATTAGATGTTCCCAGTTTTCTGTGCATTGGAGTGTATGCACAGCCCCTTTCATTCATTGAGAAAAAAGAAGGGCAAAATGACCATATATGCACAGGCATGCCCAAATAGCTGTGAGTAGCTTCTGAAACAGCTGGGTGAGCCTGGAAAAAGATGTTATTACTTTATTGATTCAAAGAGAGGTGCTTCTTATGCGCTCATGCAAAACGTGAATCTCTCCTTTGAAGAATTTGCTCAGATTTATTTATTTATTTATTTGAGTTGTATGCTACCCATCTCACCTAGACTGGCCTACTTACTGATAAGATGTAGAATATGAAAGATAATACTTCTTTACTATCTCTATTTTGCTACTTGGAATCAAAAGAGGAGAAGGTACAGTAATTAGGTTCTATAATTAGAATGCACTGTAGTTCACTGACTTCAAACTATACAAAAATTCCCTTTGACTGCGTGCTCTCCTAGACAGCTTCAGTCAAAGATATTAATTTTTTTTCATATGCCCCATTTAGCTGAGTCAAGGGTGACGTCAAACATGAAAGCCCAGTGAGGAAGGAGTAATGTTAACCTAAACTTGACCTGCTTTGGACGAAATTACCTTTCCATAATAAGCTGCATTGTGCAAAACTAGGCAAAGAATGCTGGGAGACACATTATATCCCTTTCTTCTAGACAAATGTACAAAAGTTTAAAGCAGGCCCACAAATACCGAGCTTGTTGAGGCAGTCCCTATCTGTTGTTCCTTTTTCTTGGGGAAAAAGGAGCAGAAGGAAAAAAAGTTCTTCAGAATTAATGTTTTTCTATTCAAAAGGTTTAGATTCTGGGGAAGTCTCTCTAAGGCTTTTGATTTTAAATAAACAAGAGCAAGCTCCCAATAGTGTTACTTTTCATTTCCCACCTGCAAGATATCCAGGAAACAGATCACTGGCAATGGAACTATGGATCTGTTGCTTCAGAAGGGTTATTCAGCCACCAGTCTGAGTAGTTGGAACACCATGTCTGTCTCTGCCAGCCATAATGCTATTTCCTTAACAGCCCCTCATCTACTCTTTCGTGTTGTTGCCCTGGTTTTCTAGTGGCCAGTGGGATGCTGGAATTTTCCCCTTGGCTTCTATTGTTTCATATTAGAGACAGCCTCTTGAAACATTCTGCTTAATTGTTCTAGGACTATAGAGCTTTCGATCTTGTTAATGATTTTTATGATACTAAGATTAATTCTCCATATTATGTATGCTGTAATATAAAGGGACAAATGAGTATAATAACAGAGTATATCTGTTTCCAGAGGGGAATATCTCCCGAGTAGAAAAGTAGGATATAACTAGAATAATAATAAATCAGCATGTTGTTTTTTTCTGCAAAGGACTAACTGAATTCAATGGCAAAATAAAGACAAACCATTTAGTATCACATAGAATTTTGTGGCTCACACTCTACCTACTTAATACAGGGAGTACAGTTCTGAGAAAGGAATGTGATATAGAACCATGGACTCACAGAGTCCACTTTTGTCCAATCCCTTGCTCAGAATAGGAATCCCAATTAAAGCATTTTTGACATATGTCTCCCCAGCCTTCTCTCACTAAAGAGAACCATATCAATAATCAGTTTGACTATTGAACTGCTCTGACCACTAAGACATTTCTCCTAATATTCCGACAGAATTTGCCTTGCTGCATCTTCAGATCATTTTGGAGAGTAGAATCAGGTCAAGGCTTTCTTTTAGGTGACACTTCTTCAAGCATTTGAAGTCTTTGTATCTAAGGCATGGCCAACCCAGTGATCCTTTCTAATGTCAGCTGCAAAATTTCAAAGAGGTTTAACTTAATGTGATTTAATTCAATGAAATTCCTATCAAATCACCCCTTTGAAACAAAATTGGAAACCCCCATTCAAATGTGGTGAATTGATTATATGGTTATGAAGTGCTTCACAGATTCAGCTCCCCCCCCCATGCTTTTTGGGTTATCATAGTATTCCAATGACATTCCCATACCTGGAAAATATTGTGGGAAGGAGGGTTGAATTTTGTGATAGAATATTGACATTGTAATTGAATAAAGTCACGGATGAAGTTAGCTCTCATTGATGAGAGAAGCCAGCTTAAATGTAGAGATTCTTATTTTAAGGCTAGAAGTTCCACCTGCCATACACTGGTAGCCAAAGCTGCTTCAGATGCTGCTGATGTGCAAATCCCAGCATCCTTCATTGTTGGCCAGGTAGTCTAGGCAGGTTGGAACTTGTACTTACGTTGGAAGCTTGCAGGAATGGTCTCAGGATAGTGTAGAAAAAAGACAGTATAATCTTGAATGGATGGATGGATGGATGGATGGATGGATGGATGGATTAATAGATGGATGAATGGGTGAATAAAAATAAGATCCAAATATATATAGTAATGAAAACATGTATTATGTAACAGTATTTAGTAGCTACAGCTTAATGTTAACTGTAATTCTGTTAGAGCCTTTTAGCCCCCTACAATTTTCAGTGTGCTTGGACAGAAGAAATTACTAGAACATAGAACACAGAATAATAGAAATGGAAGGGACCCCAGAGGTCTTCTAGTATAACCCCTTGCTGGTTGTCCAGTCTCTTTTTGAAAGCCTTCAGTGATGGAGCACCCTCATTGATATACAAGACAGTCCTTGACCTACAACTGTAAAGAAGCCTGCCCATTACTCTCATATGTCATAATGGTCATAAAATGAGTAACACATGTAACCAACCCAATTTCATGACCTTTTTTTGCCATTGACATTAAGTGAACCATGACCCAAAGGTGCTTTTCCAAAAGGCAAAAGGTCTTTCTTGGCTTTTTTCCTTGAAAACATTTTACTACTCATCCAAGAAGCTTCTTCATTTCTGAACTGCTTACAACATATGAAAATAATATTTAGTGGCTCCAGTGAAGAATTCATTGTATTTAATGACTTAATATAAAAGTCATAATCTTAATAGTAGCAAATAGGGTTAGACTGAAAAACAGAAACTTTTCTAGTGAATCTTGGAACAAATCAATTGTTTTGTTAGGAATTTTTCAAAAATCAATTTGCAACAATTATTTGGTAGCCATTTTTATTGTGATTTAATACTGGTACCAGGCGTAATATTTCTGTGGTCATATTTTGTGGAATATTTCATCTTTACCATCACCGCTCTGTGTTCTGCCCCATTCCTCATTATGGCGGTGGTATGGAGTGTGTTTCCAGAATAAATGAATGAAGAATGTTGGAATTGTATTATAGGTGTATATATTCCCAGCAGGATCTCCCAAGGTGTGAAGGTCTGGTTAAAAAAAACAGGCACCTACACTGGGCACAGCAATATAGGAAGACGGTAGAGGCAGAGGATCACTTTAGTGACAATCACAAGTGACATGGAAAATAAGGAAAATTATTCAGAAAGAATTCTGAAATCAGAAGGAGGTTCCAATCTCAAATTGGTATGCTAAAGGATGCCAATCAATTAACTTTTAAGGCTGAAAATTTCCAATTGGGTTAATTAGTAGTTACATGCACATACACAGATGAGTCACTTCAATTCCTCTTAAATCTCATTAGTTTTCATGAGAATTTAGAGTACATAAATATGTGTACGTGCAATATTCTAAACCACACAGGGCAGTTCTGAGGGACCATCCTATTCCACCCAGATTCAAATTTATGATCTTAATTAAAGCTTACCGTAATTCCAGTGATCCCCCTGGTTCTGTGTGGAACCAGGGTTCAAAAAGCAATTTAAACACGAAGAAAACATAAAGAGAAGTTTCTGCTTGTCTTAAATTAATTCAGAATGTCATATTGCAATCTCTTCTCCATTAGCCCTGTTAGTGTGGTTGACAGCTATCTCAACACTGACATAAGCTGTCTACCTGTTCAATACTGTAAATAAATGCAGTTATTTTTTTTCCTTTACTAATGGGGAAAGGTGGCAGAAAATCCTTGAAAGCTTTTCTAGAGACAAATCAGCATGAAAAAGAGGTTCCCTAGAGGGCATCTTGACTATTGAACTATCTCCTATAAGCTCAATATTTTTCAGAAGCAGAGCTGCTAATATGTTGTTTCAGATGCTCTAATTTGCTGAAACATCACCAGTTCCACATAATGTTCTGACTTGAAGGTTTCATCAATGATTCATATAGGACTGAACTTTCTTTATACAAAAAGGCTGGCTTCGGAAATCCTAACTCATTTAAATCTTTCTTGTTTGGAAGAGAAGTTCCCGTTGGGAAGCACCGTAAGCGTCGTTCTCCATTTAGTTAAAAGCCCAAATATTTCAGCAGCCAGGAAATGTAGATTCTCTTGGAACTGCCAAGTAAAATATTTTAAATGTTATTAGTTACTTCTCGCTTCCTTTTTATAAACAATTTTCAAGAACAATAATTTATTTGACAGTCTGTAGTTTTAAATCATGTTTGTAATCTGTCTAAATATAATTTATGAATGGCTCTGACATATTGGAGTTATTTGCCACATAATTTAGAAAATGATTTTTTTAAATCTTTATGGGAAGACCACTGTGTAAATTTATATTCAAAGTTCAAGATTTATAATGGTATGTGTTTGTTTTTGTTTACAGAATTATGTATTTGGAAACATATATCAATGATTCCAAAATTAGCATTCCTGAAATACAATTTTATAGTGGCCCAAATTTAATTCATTGTTAAACTTCCCAGCAACCATCTAATTTGCTATAATTTTGGTAGATAATAACATATTATTCAATATAATAGCCAAGCTGGAGCTATGTTTAATATAAGAAAATTAAGGCATGGTTTCTTTAAAAGTGATTACTTTAGCTTTGGCTATTTTGTACATCTGTTTCTGAAACTTGGCAGGCTCTCTTGAGACTGTTTTATGTAAATATTTAGTAGAAATATAATTATAGATGAACATCAGCAAATGATGTATACTGACAAAGTGTTTAGAGGATCGGAAAGTTGGGATCAATTTGTTTTAGTCTAAACTAGTTATCACATTCAGAAATTGAAATCTATGTTCTTTTGTCCAATGCAGGTTGGATACACTCCAATATAACAATATTCACCAATACGGTGTTTTGCAGAAGTGTGGGACCATTCATTTCATTTGTTATTCTACAATATAATGTGAAGATATTAAGCTAGACAAGCTACTATATGCAAACCAAGGTATGTGTATATGTGTGCGTACACATACACCTTTGAATCAGTGTTGATTTCTGGTAAATGCTCAGACAAATTCTTGCAATTTTTTTTGCCAAGTTTTTTCAGAAGTGGTTACCATTGCCTTCTTCCTATGACTGAGAGAGAAGGACTAGCCCAAGGTCACCGAACTGGCTTTGGGCTTAAGGTGAGACTAAAATTCATGGTCTCCTAATTTTGAACATGGTGGATGAACCATTACACCGAACCTAGAAGTATTTTCCCCTAAATTCAGGGTGACTCAAGTTTGACCAGAGATATGTAGAATTACACTAACGAGCAAGTGACAGAACTAGAACTGGAATTGGAACATTCCATTTCCTCAAAGCCTCTCTCAACTTTCTTTTTAATGTATTGAAGAGTTTTGTTTTATATAAAAGAAATTCGGGGGGGAAAGTATTATGTCATAGGTGGTCATGCAAAGATGAAAAGGATCGGTTCTGAAATGAGCCACATTTGTCTTTTCTCTGTAATTCAGAGAAATTTGGTGGGAGAAAAATGTCAGGGAAGCATAAATGGAGATTTGATAAGTCTGACCTTTTTTCTTTTCAGAACAATAAATGTCAGAAAACTTAAAATGACAAGGTGGAATAGTGGAGTTATTTATATGTTTTAATAATTTAGGGAGGAAATACATTTTGAGACCTTCATACAGATATGATGCTTTTGCTAAATTTGGAATCTAGAAACACCAGTCTCATAGTCACAATTAAATACATTTTTACTATAAAACAAAATAATAACACACAGTATTTTAGTATTAATTATAACTTTATGAATGAACAACATTGTCATGTAACAAATGGAAGGAATCAGTAAAGACATCATAAAAAGTAGACCTACATACTGTAGATGGCATAATTCTCATCTCCTCCTTCTATCCAGAATGCACAAATACATTGTCCAGAAATAATCAAGAAGGTAGAACTGATAATCAAACATAGCCAATCATAGCTTTCAAAAATACATTCCACATGGATAACTTGGATATAGATAGGAATGGCTCAGAATAAGATAGGAATTATATGGAAAACTATGTTTCAATAGAAGGGTCTCATTTTGTGACCTGGGTGCTTATTTCCCCAGTGTAAACATATTGCTACAATGACTGAATGATGTTAAGATACAGTAATATAAAATTACATTAACAGATTAACAGAGTTGGAAGGGATCTTGTAGGTCATCTAGTCCAACCCCCCACCCAAACAGGAGACCCTACACCATTTCTGACAAATGGCAGTCCAGTTTCTTCTTGAAAATTTCCAGTGATGAACTCCCATGACTTCCAAAGGCAAGTTGTTCTATTGGTTGATTGTTCTCACTGTCAGAAAATTTCTCCTTATTTCGAGGTTAAATCTCTCCTTAATCAGTTTCCATCCATTATTCCTTGTCTGGTCTTCATGTACCTTGGAAAATAGCTTGACCCCCTCCTCTCTGTGGCAGCCCCTCAAATATTGGAACACTGCTATCATGTTTCCCCTGGTCCTTCTCTTCACTAGCCTAGCCATGCCTAGTTCCTGTAATTTAGCTGTAGAATATTATTTGATTTATAAGAGTGGAGGTTCATTTTCTGAGCTTGTGGGTTGATTTTTGAAAGTTTTGTTGCCAGACTAGGTAACATCTTCATTGGAATTCCACTGAAGATGTTACCTAGCCTGGTAACGAAATGTTTGGAAACCAACTCACAAGCTTGGAAAAGGAACCTCCATCCTTATCCTACATCTGAGCTACAGATATTTGCCACTATCTCAAATTGTTTCATTTATATTCAGTCTGTCTTTAATATATTTTAGAGTGACATTTATACATTTCTCAAGAGATTTCCCATTCAGACAATACTACAGAGCCATACTTTGCTGTACTGATTATCACAGCTTTGATCATACACTTCACAGGAAGCGAATCTTTGCTAAGGAAAGATTCTAATCGAGTTCTAATATAGTTGGACGATGACAGTATGTAGATGCCTAGCCTAAGCATTTTTCACGTGGATGACAACCAATAATTTTATTCTTTTTATGCACAAATTAAGATTTTGAATGCCCTCATGCATCTTCATAATATGCAGCAGCATGCAATCTTGTATGTTTACCATTTTATTTTGTCTGCAGTTGTCAGTGAAATATATTTTTTTAAGTTTCAAAGCAAAATATGCATCCATTTTTGCTTTGATGCAAAAGGATGTGGGTGCCTGTTTTGTATATGCATTTTAGAAAGCTTCTTCCTAGAAGTGCTAAAGATCCCTTCTTCATTCAAAAGGAATATCTGATTCATGTTAGAAATCATTTTTTTAAAATTCAGGTTTGATAATGTAAATAGGTTTGTAAGATGTTATTTATCATTTGTTCTCTTGGCCCTTCATTAAGTGACCAGTTGATTCCTTATAGTCCTGTATTGCATAACTTTTTTTCTTGCTCCAACAAAGCTTAGGTGTTGCACACTAGTCTTAATTACAACTATTTCCAGCTTAGATCATTAGGGAAGCAGTGGCCTTGCAATTCTGCATCCACATATAATGCAGTGATTATATTTCAATGGGAATCTTGGTTGAGAATGCTTGATCCTCTTTAGACACTTATGCTAAGAATCATCAGCTCCCCTAGTTTTCTTGGAATATTCAACAGGTCCTGATAACTTTACCCATGGCACTTTCATGAACTGCCTTTTTAGGTTTTAATCTTAAAGAATCTAGCTGGCAATGTTCTGGGTCCTTTCTGACAAGGAAGGTTAAATAGAACAGCTGCTGGAATGAGTGCTGTAACAACACTTTTACAACACTTTTGAAAGAGCAATTCCATTGTCTGGGAATGCTTTTAAACTGCTTTAGATCCTGGCTGTGGCAAAGGAGCATATTTGTCCAATTATGTCTAATTTACTAGGTACGACTATGCCTGACCCACTAAGATTTAGCAAAAATTACACCTCAAAGGTGCTTTTTCAAAAGGCAACTGGACTTTCTTTGGTTTTCCTTGAAGAGGGTTGGTTTTTTTTTTGCTTCTCATCCAAGAAGCTTCTTTAGTTCTGACTGATTGGCAGAAAATAGAAATATTTATACTCCTTGCAGTCATCTGGCCATTAGCACTCTCTCTGAGAGTTGTTGAGACCACTTGGGGGTTTATATGTGCCCTTGGGATCATCTGAATAGCGCAAATGGGTGTGAAACCTTCTTGGAACTGCTGAAAGGATTATGTTGTAAACAGGAGATAGGTGGTCCTTCCCTCTCTGTTGAGAGAGGACTGTTTAATTTTAATGCAGATTTTCTCTTTGATTCCTCTTTCAAACCAGGAGTCCTCTCTGCTCAGAATGTGGACTTGACTGTCTTTTGTTGGACTCTTCACTAGTTCAGAATTGTTTTAAACAGAACTGAAGACATTGGTATTAAGCTTTAAAACCCTAGAGGGCATATGGCCAGATAATCAGTGGGATGATTGTTGCTGTTATTAAGATCTGCAGAAGAGGCTTTTCTGAAGATAGCCTTATTTTATGAGGCCTTATGAAGCATTCTTCTCTGTTACTCCTAGTCAAGGGAGGAGTTATTTTGAATCCACTTCCTCATATGGTGCTATTTTTAAGAATGATTTTAGTAATTTTGCTTTAGTTTTTAATTATGTTTTTACTAAATTGTTTTTTTTTCCTATTTGTGCTTATTGAACAGGCTTACAGAACATTGAAACTGCAATATCTATTAAAAACAATAATAGATTGTTAAACCCTGTGAGATGGTTTGGGCTGAGAAAGAGTGGCTGGCCCAAAGTCAGCTTCTAAAGCAGTAGTAGAGAGCCCAATGCCCTCCCTTTGACATCTACATGTTTCCTTCTATTTGACTTTAATTTTCAAATCCTTTCACGTATAGAGAAAAGCAACAGAAGCAACAAAAATGGAAAGTTAGCGTATTTAGGAAAAAAAAAGACAAATGAAAGCTGGAAGTTGTAGCTGGAATCATTTTTATGCAGCTTGAAGAGATGATGGGGAATTGGGGAGAACTGCTTGTATCCTGGCAAATGTATGTTATGAATTGTCACACTCAAAAAGGCAAGCATCTTTCCCACGGAAGCCATTATGTGACATGCTCATGACATGGTGTCAAAGTTCTAGAAATAACTGCTGGTATTTCAGAGAGCCTTGAAGGCTTGCCTCTTTGCCCAAGCCTTTGGTGAGAGTAAATTGAAGCCCCTTTTGGATAATTTGGTTTGCTTTGCTTGTGGCGCAATTTGTGCCATCTTTTGTTTCTTGTTTTAATCATTGTATTATTTCATTGTTCATAGTATTTTTTATCAGTGAACTGCCCAGAGTCAGTTTTATTGTAACATAATGAAATAAATAAATACCCACCAGCCACAAAAAAAGGCTACCACTATATTTGTGAATCAAGTTATTATTGCTATTGGTACAATGCCATTTGTCTAATGGTAATAAAAGTGTACTGCCCTAATCTTTGCAGTGACCCAAGTTTATGGATCACAAAATTGCATGTTCCCTCTTCCTCAAATCTGGTGTTCTCCAGATGTATTAGGTCTGCAATTTCTCAGTACATCTGGATGTGCCAGGTTGGAAAAGTTATTTAGAAAAAATATATATGGACCTATATTTCAAAGTAAATAACCAAGAGAAATATGATCCCTAAAGTACTTTGGAATGTATCTTTGTCAGGTAACAGGCATAAGGGATTAAAATTTCCAACTAAAAACACAGACTAGATGATTCAGCTAAAGAGTGATCATCTTCCATTGTCTTCCACTTTCAGCCATGTTTCCTCACTCAGCAGATATGAAAGTGTTAATTGAAGAAAAAAAATGCTTACAATGTATATTATTCATTTCTGCAACATTTATGAAAGACAGGATCATATCCATAATCAGAAGTGCCATGTTTTTCTCTCTATTGACTCAGGTGTTTGAATTAAATAGCTATTAACACCACGAAATAAACAAGCATCTTACACAGCCTGCATAAAATATTATTTTACAAATTAACCAGATGTTCCTTTGGGGAAAGTAAAAAGCCTTGCAGAGCTTTTTTTAAAATTCAGTGTAATGACTATATCTTTTCTGAAATTTGATTGATGTCTTTTTCTGTTATATCTTAATTACTCAAAAACTTTGATCACAGAATAACAAACAAGTCCATTATTTTGTTTTTCAATGGGATATAGCACCAAGTGGTGAAATTAGTTTTTTACATTTGATCTACAACCCAACTAGATTTTAAAACTAGCCCAGAGTTGCTTTTTAGAGTGAGATGAGTAGCATATACATTTAATAAAATAAAATAAAATAAATCTGAGTCAGTTTTTCCTAAGAATTAATGATCCACTGTCAGGAGAACCATAAGCATTTGTCTGGTTTTTTCACTGATGTTATTTTAATTAAGATGAAACAGAGGACAAATCAGGGTTTAATCAGGATTTTACATCAGTGGTATAACCATTTTTTAAAATTTCCAACATTTTTTCTTTCACTGATGTAGTGTTTCAACTTTGTCCCATCTGAGATATCCCATTTCCCCCCTCTTTCTCTTCCTGAAAAATAAGTATTACCATAAATACTATGGTACACATATTAGTAATAAAAGAAAATACAAGCAGAATAACAAAACATTTATAGTATGCATCTATTAACCAGGAAGAAGACGTGAAAAGCATGGACATTAAATGTAGCCTTCTCCAACCGTAACTCCTTCACTATCATTAGCCTCTCTTCAGCCAGCATGACCACTTTGAGGACACTTGGCATTTCTCTTTGAGACATAAAAATAAGATCAGAGAAAGTTATAACCCAGAAGTGTTGAGGACGTGGGAGACATTAGGACAAAGAGTACCTCAAAATCCAAATTATCTATCCTTAAACTGTTTTTTTTCCCCCTGGGTTTTGTTTGTGCGTGGAATGGATAATTATGGGAGTGATTTACACAATTTTTAAATGATAGTCTTGATTAATGAGCTAGTAATCAATTCAGCACTGATTTTATTGTTATTTTACTGAATGAAAAACAGCTTGAGGAACTATCTGTGCATTTAAGCTTCAATTTAGTCTTCAGTTCTATGTTCCATTATCTTCAATGGAGCTGTTGTATTTAGGATTGCAATATTAAAGCAACATGTGTACATTTGTTTGTTTATTCTAAGAGCCTGTATACCATTTGTTTCCCTGAGAGGGACCTCAAGATGGGAAATAAAGAGAATCTCTATATTTAAAATAATAACTTTCAACTTCTTATTTGTACAATTATTTAAAAATTAAAACAATTTTTGATAAAGTAAAAGTTAATTATTAAGGCTTTTCCTTGGATTTGATTCCCCCA
Organism: Stegonotus admiraltiensis; assembly: GCA_032468215.1. Taxonomy (NCBI): domain Eukaryota; kingdom Metazoa; phylum Chordata; class Lepidosauria; order Squamata; family Colubridae; genus Stegonotus; species Stegonotus admiraltiensis. Next base: position 1,634 of record JANHZT010008676.1, on the reverse strand, counting down.
AAAATTGCTTTAGAGCACTTGAGGCATAAACACAGAACTTGAACCTGCTTGAAATTCCCTAGAGTAGTGATGGCTAACCTTTTTGCCATCGCATGCCAGGAAGGGGTGGGTGGAGGAGGTTCGTGCACGAGTGTGCCCACACCCATAATTCTATGCGCCCTGCCCCGGGCTTGTGCGCACAATTTCCCTCCCCCCGCTCCTGGCACGCGATGTCCTGGTAGGCCCGTTTTTATGTCTCACCTGGCTCCAGATCCTCTCTATGCATCTGGGGAGGGGGAAAACAGCCTTCCCCACCCTACCCCCAGGCCCTCCAGAGGCAGGAAAGAGCCTGTTTCCCTACTTCTGGTGGGCACAGAGGGCCCAAAAAATAGCTGGCCGGCGTGTGCATGCGCGCCCTAGCTGAGTTGGCATGCCAGGCGACATGGCTCTGCGTGCAACCTGTGGCACACGTGCCATAGGTTCGCCATCACAGCCCTAGAGCAATCACAGGATTTCTGTGGCAATGAAAGTAACCCTATGATCACAGGAAGAGGGGAAAAACTTGTCTTTAAGAAATTGCAGGCAGGTGCTTCTCCCAACTCTATGACCTTTGGAGCACCATTCTGGAACGGAATCCAAAGCATTACATGACCCCATTAACTAAAAATGTGAAAAAGCACATGGGTTACTAAAACATTTAACCAACCCTCCCCCAAAAGAGAATGGTATTATACTTGACAAATTTCTGTCTGAAGAACATTTTATGCTTGTATGCAAAGAGGATGGTAAGTATTGGGCCAAGGCAGCTCATCCTTTAGGGCTCCAGACATCAACACTATGTCAAGCTATTTGTTTGTCAGATTGGGATCAGAATCTTATCTTGCTTTCAAAGTACATCACTACTATATAGTCATTTTTATTAAAAAAAAAAGATACTATATTTTTCAATGGAATAAGACTTCTACATGCAGACTCATTGATGAATCAGTGTGCATCCCATCAGCTGTTTTGAAGAACACCAATACCAAGCTGATGCAGCAGAATGTTGACACCCATCCAAGTTAAACATGTTCTTAAGCACATATAAACATGAGTCTTAATCACATACAAATACATTATATCTCTATTCTTTTTTTTAAAGTCCTTGGAATGTATAAACGTTTATGAGTGCTGTGGAAACTTTTCTACTACCAGTTTAAAATCCTCTCATTTTGAAGTGTGATGAAAATAGCATTAAGTTATAAAATCTAAATCAATAACACTTTATTGATTGTTGTGGGCAGATCTGAACCCTGCAAACTGTCTTGTGAATGACTTATAAGTACTGAATTTTGTTACCAATTCGGATAATTTAAGTTTTGTTTTGGGAAGGATTGCAAAACAATAGTTGACATACAGATTCTAAAGAGAATTATCATTAGAAAACATAACCCAAGGAGGGACCTTCAATAAACAAACATGTAGAAAATATTTTATGCCTTAAGGCATAACTGTTATGCCAAGTATGGATGAGATAACTGTCACCCATCAACTCTGGCATGCAGCTTTTGTGTTCCTTTGTTTTTTTTGTTTTTGTTTTTGCTTTGATTTATATGCCGCCCTTCTCCAGAGACTCAGGGCGGCTTACAATGCATTAAGCAATAGCCTTCATGCTT
>JANHZT010008675.1:240637-260125 GCA_032468215.1 Stegonotus admiraltiensis | reverse complement strand
CTCGAACTTGCAGTAATTGCAAGCAGCAGATGTTAATAACAGACTTCCAGTCTGTTGAGCCACCAGAGCTCCTTTGAAAACTAGTTGTGAGTGCTATGGCTGCCATGGAGTCAGATGGACATGCAATTGAGATGACTGCAGTGGTGACTCCATGTATAAGGTGATATATGAAGCAAGCCTCTATATAATTAATTTGCTTTTCAGTCACGTGAAAAATTACAGCTTGGGAGCAATTTTTAGAGGGCCTCTGGGGCTGCAAAATATTCAGGGGAAGAATATAGCCCTGGGTCCTGACAGTATGTAGCTGCTGTAGATCCTGAATTTAATAGCCACTATTTGTTATGCAGAAGAAAATAATAAGATTAGCATTGTAATTTTTTTTAAAAAAATGTTATATTGTGATTTTAAAAAAATAAGGAAAAAATGTTGTTTCTCAGGAGTTCCATATTAGGCTGGGACGTCACTGCAGTCAGTCACCCACTGCTACTCTCTTGGAGATCCCTTGAGGATGGATAGAAGCAGCTGAAAGGAAAACCAGAGGAAGGAGGACATAAAGAGAAGGCATTGCAGCTGCAAGTGGGGTTAGCTTTTGCACCTATTCAGATCAGTCTTTAAACCAATGTTACTACAATACATAATTTAAAATTGAAATTGATTTGAGGGCTTCCGTCAAGGATGAAATCCAGCAGGTTCTGACAGGTTCTGGAGAACCGGTAGCGGAAATTTTGAGCAGTTCGGAGAACTGGCGAATACCGACTCTGGCTGGCCCCAGAGTGGGGAGGGAATGGAGATTTTGCAGTATCCTTCCCCTGGAGTAGGATGGGAATGGAGATTTTGCAGTATCCTTCTCCTGCCATGCCCACCAAGCCACACCCACAGAGCCAGTAGTAAAAAAATTTGGATTTCACTACTGGCTTCCATGTCCACTGTGGTTTAGAACTACTGGCATGTTGCTTTTCAGTGTCTATCACTTTCTTGCTCTCTTTTCAAACTCAGGGGCCTCTGAAACGAAATCAACCATTTGAACAGAAGTGTTAGAGCAGGGCTGTCAAACTTGTGGCCTGCTGGCTGGATACATCACACACTGGCCATGCCCACACCCAGTTTAGGGAAGGAGAAAAAAGTCATGATACATCACGTGATGCCGCTGTGACAACATGAGTTTGACACCCCTGTGTTAGAGCAATTGTAGCATCACAGTGAAGTATAGTTAGTACAATACAGTCTGCTGATTCTCCTCAAATTTGTTTGACCACCAATTAGCATAGTAAGGCATTGCATTTAACCAAGAATAATGCTGTTTGGCATATTGCATCAGCTGAGCCCAGCCACAAATGGGTTTTTCAGAAACCTATCTAGATAGGAGGCTATCTGGTTTAAAAGCAACTTCTGTAGATACTATAAGTGAGCTATTGGGAAAATTTAATTAGTGTCAACCTAGTGCAACTCAGAATGCTGCTGGCTCTTAAGATAGCAACTGATGTTGGATTAGACACCAGGATTTTAATGGCTGGAAGTAACGTTGTGCCCACCAACGAATTACTACAGTCTAATCTATTTTAAAGAGAGCCAGTGTGGTGTAACAGTTAAGACATCAGGCTACAGACTGGGAGATTGTGAAGTATAGACCCATCTTAGGCACAAAGCCAGCTGGGTGACAGTGGGCCAGTCACACACTCTCAGCCTTAGGATGTAGGCAAGCGCAAACCACTTCTAAAAATGTTGCCAAGATAACTGTAGTGTAAACCACTAATTCAATGTCACTCCCCCCCCCAACAAAAATATCTACCAGTATTTTTAATATTAAACCAAATCTAGTTTATATTTTAAACCAAGCTTCTGGGAACCAAATATGTAGATCCTAGAGGTATTTTTGATAGTATAAAAAAATTGGGAGGTGGCTGCAGACAATGTCTTCGCTTTGGGGCAACCCTTGTTTTGGGATTGATCTTGTCCACCCTCTCATCCATTCTGCAAGAGGGCTTTCACAGATCCAAAGTTATCTGCTGGCTCCATACGATCTGTGTTTTGGACGACCCTTTGAAAGCTAGTAAGACCGTTTAGCTCTACTCTTGATCTTTCAGTTAGAACAAACTGTTCCCTACAGTTTCCAGCCTTCATCTGAGACTAATTGTCAATTAACTAAAAGAGAAATTAGGTACAACACAGATGCGTCAGGTCTGTGTGTGATAGTAATCACTAGAGCAGTGTTTCTCAATCTTGGTAGCTGACTGGGGGATTCTGGGAGTTGAAGTCCACTCATCTTCAAGCTACCAAGGTTGAGAAACACTGCACTAGAGCATGGACTGGAACAGATTACTGAGGAAAGGAAGCCTTATTCTGACCATATTCTAGGTCCAGGCAAGCATAAACTCTGTGCTTCCCTTTGGAGAATTAACGTATTCCTCTGTATAATGAGGGGGAAATGTAAACCTTTTCAAAACCTTTTGCAGGTATTTCGCAGGCTGTCATTGTTATATTCTGAACTTTATTAGCTACATTATACATGGCTAATATAGTTTAATGATAAAAGGCTCTGTGCCCAAGCCACTTAGGTCCTTTATCAGAAAAGCCATGTTTCATTGTTTTTAAACCAAGCAGTTTTGCATATTTTGCCTAGTTTGTCCTCCATATCAGTTTTATCTGTGTTGCTCTATTTATCACATTGTCTGCGGTTGTTCAGTCACTTCCATCACTTGTACTCAATTCTCTTGCATCGTACGCTCAATGGAACAGTTTGTCTTTAGAAGTTGTGGGTGCTTCATCACTGGAGGTCTTTAAGAAACGACTGGACAGCCATTTGTCTGAAATGATATAGGGTCTCCTGCTTGAGCAGGGGGTTGGACTAGAAGACCTCTAAGGTCCCTTCCAGCTGTATTCTGTCTGATGACCTGATGGATATAATTTTTTTCAGAATGGTCTGTCAGTTACTATTTCTTTCAATTTTTATAAATTGTTGAGCATCAACAATAATGGTTTCTAGCCTGCTTATCTTCTGTCTGTTTTTTTTTAAAAATTGCCTTTGATTTTTCCAATTTTTAATACTGCTGTCTCTCAGGCTATCTATAGATATTCAGGATTCTTTGTATGATAGCAAATATTCCAAGGTTCATCTCTGATAGACTTCCAAGCTGACATCTGACACAAATGAACCCGTAGAGGATGAGTGTCAAACTTGTGGTGTCATGTTGTCATCACGTGATGTTTCGTGATGTTTTTTCCCTTCATGGAGCTGGGGTGGGCGTGGCCTGTGTGTGATGCATCTGGCCAGCGGGCCACCAATTTGACACCCCTCCCCTAGAGAAAGAAAGTCTATTGTCCACCATTGATTAGGAAATATAGGCTCTTACATGTTGCATGGCAGCCATGCATTTTTTTTTCAATTTCAAACACTCACAGGAGAGAAATTGAAAAAGTCAAGAATTTAGGGTTGTTTTGCTTCCTTAGTGGGAAGAGACAATCTATGTGAAAAATTGGAACAACAGTTTTGTGAATCCACATATTTCATTTGCTTTGTATGCCATAGTTGAAAGATTTCATAAACTGAAAGATTTATATGACTCATTTTATATGAGTTTTACATGCTTTACTGTATATGAAAGGTTGTGCTTGTTTTCTTACTCCTATATACTCAGGCAACATCCATGTTTCTTAATATGGATGAGAATTACAGTACAGAATCAAACCTAGTTTTGCTTCTTAGTTTTCAGACAAAATGTTGGAATCTTGGCTCTCAGGTCTTCTTCTACACCCTCTCCCTTATTTTTAGTTGCCTAAGTTTCTGTTATAACAATCTGTCACATTTCAGATCATAAGACTTGGGTCTGTATTGATGCCTGGTGCTTTCTTCAAATAGCATTCTCTCTCTCTCTTGTTCTCATGTTGCTTGTTACAGAGGAATCAGTGAGTTGTTAGATGTTATTACAGTGACATCTTTTGATTATACCAGTAGAATAAATTGTTTGGATTTGATAGGCGGCATAACACTATCTAAAACATCTGCAGAAACTTTCAAGATGGACAGTTTCTAACATTAATATCAGAACATTCTGCCTTTTCCTACTTAATGGCTTTTTTTCACCAATAAGAAAAGAGACATAAATAGTAATGGGAGTATCTGGGCCAAGCTGTCTCTTAGAATTATATGGACAAGGCTAGGTGATTGCTCAATTAAACCCTCATTTTGGAGTTACCTACATACCTTGTTTATATGCTCAGCACTTCAGGCTTCCATTAATTCTAGCTTTTTAACACATTTTAATTAAAGCTAAAAGAAATGTGTTCCATTTCAGTGTTTCCATTTCTCTTCTCTTCTAAACTGCTGAGGCAATGATCAATACATCATTAGTTAGTGTCTGGAGTACTGGGGAGAGTTTGGTGGGGGCGTGGATGGAAGGAAAGCCCGACTGAATTGATGGCTTCTTTGCAGATACACCATGCCCTCTCTTTGTTGCCTTTATCCAGCCTTAAAGCCTGTCATTCTGGGATGGGGAATCTTTCAGCCAGTTGTAGCAATTCATTTTTATGGCCTATACCTCTGTTTTCGGACCTGACTCCTGAAGGTGATGCCCAAGTTCCAGGTGAAATTAAATGTGGCACCTCTAGCAGAATGGAATCATAAATGATTTTGCTGAATTGTTTGAGCAAGAAAGTTATTCTTCCCTTTCCATAAGAGATCTATACTTTTCTCTCATGATTATGAGTAAGGTAAGTTCCATACCTTATTCTCATGAATATTATGAATGTTTAATGAAAAAAAATGGAATTGTAAACTTTTTGAAGATGCTGAGGAATTTCAGATCAGGTGGTCTGAACAGTGTGCTGGACTTGAGTTTTGAGACAGAAGAACCTAGAAAAATATGCTTTAAATCTGCTTGTTTTCTCATTGCTTTGCACATTGGTTAAGTACACATTTTTCGATGCTTATGAATCTTTACTAGGAAGGCATGGGAAGAAGCAGAAATTAGAGGCAGGCAAGGGCACCTGCTGCCAACTATTATGAAATTGTCTCATTAGTTCAAATGGATACTCAAAATTCACTCGAACCCCTTAACTTTCCTTGTGCCTTTAGGCATGTGAACTCACACTGCTGGCAATACCAGTAGAGGCCCAATTGGCAAGATCCTTCTTTTATGCAACTCTTACAGATACAGCTGTAGTTTAATCGTCACTGACCCCTTGATTTTCTGTCTGGTAGTCTATTTCTATTGAACTACCTTTTGTATTTACTCTGCTCCTCTACCAATAATACATCATGACTCATTGTTAGGGCCTGTGTGAGCTTTCAAGATAAAACCTCCCTGACAGTCATCTTCACTGCTAGTGACTCCATGGATGTTTCCCTGTTCATTTTTGGCAACAGCTGAGAAGGGCTTTGCCAAGGTCTTCTTGAATATTTTTCAATATCCCAATCTTGTTTACAGTCCCTTTTGGACTCCAATCCAACCACTAACTCATCCACCCTAGTGCTAAAAAATATTGCTGCTTTTCATCGCTCACATCATCATTTTTTTTAAAAAAAGAAATTCCTGCTCACCAATCCATTACTTACTTGTCCAGTCTTTTTTAATTCTACTGTTTCCTGACATACCTGGTTTCCTTCTTAACTCAAAGAATATAGTCTTTCCGGACCGGATAAGAATGCTAAGAATTTTTTTAAAGAGCCTTCTATTAGATCATTTCCCCATTTCCTGTGTTTCAACCTCAACCCTCTGCCCTTTTGATCCTAATTTTCCCTCAAGCTTCCCTTTCTTATCCCACTGACTGCTTTTGACATTTTCTTTAGCTTGTTGAGCTTTCTGCTGCACAGAGAGGCTACCCTTTTACTACCCAGTCTCCTACCCAAATCTTTTTTGTCCCTAGGGCTTTGGTAAAATTTAAAGCATAGGTGATCCTATTCTTTTTCTTGCAGAAAATGAATCCCAGATATTCAGACTCTTTGTTGGTCTGTACTGTAACTCAGTCATTCTTAGAGAGGTTGTTATTCTTACCTAGCAGTAATGGAGCCTAGACAATAAATAAGTAGACACTAGTCAGAGGTGTTAGTACAGTCTGGAGATAGGTATTCCATTTAGAGTCCAGTTGCATAATAATAATTGCAACAACTAATACTACAATTGCTGAGTCTTATAACAGCAGCCCATTTTTTGGAATCAGGATATTTGCTTGCCAGAATTTAAATTTCAGCATTCATCCATAGCCAGAACAAAATATCATATAAAACATAAAAACATAATTTCTTCAGAACGTTTGGTGAAAATTGGCTCCTCCACATGGCAGCACTAAAGCACTGCTATCCCACGCAGGAGCTGGCAGAAAACTAAGATGGCCTAAAGAAGTGCCAATTGCTATTCCAATTCAAACTCAGCCTCAGCAGTGACATAGGATTAGAGGTTCTCTCTGCACTGGAAGCAGAGCTTTAGTGAGGAGGATGTCTCCTTTGATGCCAGTAAGTGGCAACAGAAGACCCAGATATTTCTGCTATGCCAGTCTTACAGAGCATTTATTCCCTGGGGTCAGAAAACTGGAAGCATCAGAGCCATTCTACATATTTTTCTCTAGAGAAAAAACGTTGCTACTAATTCTCCTGGCAATAAAAAAATACCTGGTTTACCTCACTGAAGTTGCAACCATTTTTCATGCTTTCAGACTTCCAGAGAAGAAATGCTGTTTTGATGACAGCTCCGTGGTAAATGGAACAGCCAAGTATAGCAGAATGAAGGACTGGCAAATAGACTGGCTCTTCGGGATACCTCTCTGGACAAGGAGGGGTCTTGAGATTCCCCATAAATGCTCCAGACAGCTGCTCCTTATGAGGAGACCACAAAACAATGGTTTCTGAGAAGGTTTAGAGTTCTGGAAGATGAGGGAATGCCATCTTCTCCCAAACCATGATCAGCACCTTTGAAAAAACAATAAGTTGGCATACTTATTTATTTATCAAGTTTATATGCCATTCATCTTGTGGTTCAGGGCAGCACTGAGTAGCTGATACTTCTTTTTCTAATCACTTTGGGAAATTGCTTGTTAAGTGCATATTAGCAATGTTTGGATCAACAGATTTTACAGGACTGGCTGTAATTCTTTCAATCCTCAGCAAGAGAAGTTTTAAGTACAAGTTTAAGAACATAAGATATTTTTAACAGAGCAGAAGGGTGGTTAAAACTTTGATTTTCAAAAGTTGCAAATGGAGAAAGGGTCCAGGTAAATTTGAAATAAGACTTTGGAATTAAATACAAAGACCCTTTCCCATGGGAAAATATACACAGTATCAACCCTGCTCCTTCAAGGGTGTCTCGTTTACCATGAATCCTCACTGGACGTATCCCCAGAGTAATGTTTTAAAACAGGGGTCTCCAACCTTGGTCACTTTAAAATTTGTGACTTCAACTCCCAGAGCTTTGCTGGCTGAGGAATTCTGGGAGTTGAAGTCCACAGGTCTTAAAGTGGCCAAGGTTGGAGACCCCTGTTTTAAAATATCTGAAATGAGCCTGACAACAGCCTTGGTTTTTAGCACTTTCTTCATTTTGCCATTTACTTCCTTTAAGCAGTAATGAACAGAGGAGGGATCACCACCTGCAGAGCATCTTCAGGCATTACAGAAATAGGAAAGTTCATTCATACAAGCACCCCTGAAATGTCAACTCCTGCTCATTGTTATTCAGAGGAAGGAGTTCTTCTTATCAGCTTGATGCTGCTGCTGGCCACTTGTGTAACATTTATCAGGCATAGAGCAATCTGGCTGTTTTCTTCAGTCAGTGTTAGAATTGATCTTAGCTCGCTGTGACAACAGTGGCCAGCATTCTGATTATATGGCAACGGATATTTAAGTAGTTATTTTCCAAAGAGAAGGGAGGCTTAATATTTGAAACTTCCATATTTGCTCATTGGCTGTGGAAATTGGTGGAATCTGTCAGCTGGAATGCTTTTCTGTTCCTACATGGGACTATGTAAAGTCCCCTTTTGTTTATGGGCTGTACACTTTCCTCGTGTGACTAAAATTTGAGGTGACAATAATTATTTGCAAAGCCGTCTGACGCCTGGGACTATGTGAGGATCTCCCTGTGCATATATGAACCTGCCTGGACCTTTCACTTAGTGTTATAAGGTTGCCATGAGGAAAGGAGATGGACTTTGGTGTGATTGACCTATGCGTGCCACATACTTTCCCACAGAACATGCATGTATTTTTAATGCACCTTAGTCAGATTTTTCTGTTTTAAAGAAATGGATGGCTACTTTTAAATGTTATGCTTTACTTTACCTGTTACTTGAGGACTGTATCCTGCTGTTGTACACTTGTGCTTTGTATAATATTATTTTAATTGTTTACATTGTGAGAAGATTTTCGCTTCAAAAAAAATCACATTATTTTAATCAGAGAACTTCTTCTCCTGCACTACTGTTGACTTTTAGAGGAATCTGCCAAAGTTTCTATGAGCTACATCTCAGCCAATTGTATGAAAATTGCATCTGAAGCAGTGAAATATTTGCTGAGCTTTCAAGGGGACATAACTCTCCTCTTTCCCTTCCTACTCAGTCTATATCCTATGCAAACATGCTTTGTTTCTGAGGATGCTTCAAACAATCTGTTGTCTTTTTCTTCTTGTCTTGCTGCTGGTTTGTACTCTCAGCTTTTGGGTGGTTGGTTTGAGGAAATGGTGAACTGGCACCTGGCAATTATTTCTGTCATCGTGGAATTGCTGATTACATATTTCTGCATCCTCTCTCATACCTAGGGATTGTTGGAAGAGACACTGCAGAGGAAAAGGAAACAGTTTGTTTCAATATGTACCAGCTGCAGGAATGAGATGAAGCTCTTTGTCAAATTAGTCTTCTTATCAACTATTGGAGAGACAACAGTGCCACAGCTAGGGGATGCAAGGGTTCCAGGTCCCTGCTTAAATTCATTTGTGTTGTTGGATTTCAGCAGAACAGAGTCCAGGATGGTCTTTGTGAAGATACTTAAACACCTTCCTCTGATCTGTACAGACTCAGAACCTTTACAGTTTTGTATATTAAAACTTGGGGAAAATGTTGCTTTTGGTTGAGTTGCTGTCTCAAGTAATCGTTTTGTCATTTCCAAAGGTGTCAGAGAACATGCTTTTGCAATGCTCTCTGGACAGAGTATCTGCAGAGCAGATGATATATTAGTACATCAATACAAAGGAAAAATGAAATTTTGAATGAAAAGATTGAATGCAGCTCCAGACTATACAGCAAAGATTTTGCTGGATCATAGGGTGCCTGAGATGCTGCTAAAAACAGATTTGTCAGAGGACTCGAACCTGGGAAGAAGAGCGGGGGAAGGAGGAAGAGAGAAAGAGAATAGCAAACTACCAAACCCCTAAATGGCAGTGACTCATGCTGCGCCATGCAGGGAATGGGGAGGGAAAGAGCTTTTTGGTTTGGATTCTTTTCTCTTTTTTTCCTGGTTAGCTAAATAGCACCCAGTGGCTTATGACAAAACAGATATTCAGAAAGAACATGTGCTAAAAAATATCACCCATTTTCTGGGCTCAGGTGTGTCTTTGCTGGATTTAGGGGATGTGGGAAAGTAAAAGCTCATTCTGTTGCAAAATGAAATATTCACCATTCATCTTTTAATGGATTCCTGTAATCACATTTGGAAGGACACCAGTAATATTCATTTGCACACTTCAACATGATTAAGAATACCATAACTGTAAGTCTATAAAATTCTCAGAGATAATCCCTCTATTGCCATCAGAAGGTAAACCAGTGCTGGTAGCTATTCTCTGATTAAACGTTTTCTGAAGTTTGTTATATAGCCCTATTTGAAACAGTACTAGAATGCCACAATGATGTAGCTATAACAAATATTGAACTGGTTGCCTTGTTTCCCTTTGCAATTCAGAGCCAGACTAACATTCTGTTTGCAGTTTTGTCTCACCTGATGTGTGAAGACATCAATTCTAGTTTGATAACTTGAGCTCCTACTCCTCCTTCCAGCAACTTGTATTCAGAAGAAACATAGTGTTACAACCTGAATATTCCATTTATGTAGCATTGCTAAAACATCTGCTGTCTTAGGTGACAATTAAAAAAAAACTATAATTCCTTTTGCAGCACAGGCAACGTTAGAGGTTTATTCCATTTTTTGTTGTAGTTCCTTCAGGTGTTATTGTCATGAAAAGGGAGCGAGTTTAATTTGAAAGAAGGACAGATAGTTGAGTTTTTAGTAATAAGTCAATATTTTTGTTAAAAGTATTTATTTGGTTCTTCTTAAAATCACATTTATGTAGAAACACAATTTAGACATCTTCCTGAAGATATCCTTAAGTAAGGGTTTGATTTTGATTGATCCTAATGCTGTTATTTCCCTAGAATGTGGACATGAGTTGTTGGGGCTTTGGGGGCAATCACTGTTGCTATGGTTTCAGCCAGGTTTCAGCCAAGTTTATTCTGCCTCATCATAGCTACAGGATTACTGATATTTGATGAATTTGTCTAGTCCCCAATCTGGTGTGGGGACCGTAGGTCCTTGGTGCTCTCTGAGCTTGGTTGTTTTCTTGCAGACCTTTCATTACCCAAAGTAAGTATCATCAGCACTGATGATGTTAACCTGGTTTGGGTAATTAAATATCTGCAACAAAACAAGCAAGCTCAGAGAGCACCAAGGCCCCTTCATTTCAACCCTGCACTACAAATATTCTCCTTTATTGATTGATGTATTGACTATGTATAAGAAGTATGACTTCTTACTTATCTGAACCCATGCTAATGGCATGAGTTTATGTTGCATTGTGTATTTTAATAGTGCTATGCATGACTGTGAATGTGTAGTTTTCAATGATAGCAGTCACATCATGCCCCTAGGAGACAAAATGGCAACTTGAGAAGGCTGATGGGCAACAATATGATAGTGAGGAATAGGGTCAGGAGTACTTAGTAGGTTCCTGAGGCTGCAGAACTTCAGACAGTTAGAAAACAGCACCGAGGACAGCTCCAAGACATACCTGCTGTTTAACAGCATTGCCATCAAAATAGGGGTATGTTTTAATAACTTGCTCAGAAAACTAACATTTCAGATTACAATCCAAGGATGATTTTTGCCAGTGTCAGAGTGGGGAGTATTCAAAGACTTGCTTCTCTTCAGATGGGCTTTGGAGTGTGTGATGTTGCTGAATCATCACTGGCAGTGCCTGACTCAAGCGATGTGATTGGACAACTTCAGACCTTTTGTATTGTTGATCCATGTACAATATAATTGGATCCAGTCATGAAACATGTACATGCTCATATTGTCTAATTTAGAGTTCATTTGTCTGGAATGTTATAGGGTTTCCTGCTTGAGCAGGGGGTTGGAGTAGAAGATCTCCAAGGTCCCTTCCAACTCTGTTATTCTGTTATCTATAAGAAAATGTTAAAGCAATAATCTGGACTTGCTGCTTTAAAGTGTTAGATCTTGTCAGAGCTGATAGAAAACTTGTGAATCAAGTATGCATCCTAATCTGTTAGTCTTCCGTGCAAATCAAAATAGTGCCCCAAATCAACGACTTGATATCATGCAACATATGCAAAATACATAAGGTGAGCAGTAATTTACCTGGATATGTATATTTTTAAAAAGTAACCTTTGTGGCTGGAGGCTGCACTTTCTTCTCCTATTATTACTGGTAGCTGGAGAACACAAGGAGTAATAAAGTCATAGTAATACAAGGCAAATTCTAATTTTTGTTCTGTTTTTTTCATGGAGGTTTTTAGCAGCTTATGTGAAGGTTTAAATATATTTATATATTTATTTGATTTCTCACTGATAATTGGCAGGAAACCATGACATTTGCAATATACCCCCAAATTTTTGTATTGCAGTCACAGGAGTGCTTTGAAAAACACCAAAAAAGGGGGATTTCAGTGGTTACTTGAGGTCTGCAAATTGTTTTCTGTCCAGAATACTTCATAGATTGGAGGGCACAGACATAACACAATAGAGCTGAAATAGTCTAGTGGCTATCAGATGGGACCTACAGTAATTGTTCTAATTAAGTTTTCATAGAAACAAGTACTAAAAGATTTAAATAATGCTGCCAGTTATAAAAGACTGAGTGGTAAATGTTAGTTGTTGATGCAAAACCCTGTTACATAAATATTGGAATAATATATTACAAGCTTTAAATGCTAACTGCAAATTACACTTTTATAATTGCTTTAGAACACTTTAATTTGAAGTTATCAAATATGTCAGTGAATTAAATACACACTCTTCTCGTTTTATCATCTTTTATCATCTTGGTTTAATTCCAGCTCCAGTTGTAACTCAGCTGTTGAAACAATTTATTTCTTGAACATCTGTGCTGTATCTCTATGTGAATTGTGTACAGCAAGCATTCCCAAGTATGTTTTGATATCAGAATTAGAAGGTCCAAGTGCTAATGAAATTGCACAAGCCATCTTCAGTTTACGGAGCGTTACACAGAAGAACATTTCAGGGTTGGTCTCTGTATGTTCAGAAATTGATTCAACATTTTTACTTCTTTATTATCATCTTGTTAATTTCCCCCCTTTTATATAGGGTTTGTTGCTTGACATGGTTTGAACATAAATCTCTCTCATTGGTTGGAATGTAGGACAAGAATCTCTTTTACAAAACCAAAGAATAATAGTGAAAGAAACATTCTGATGAAGAAAAACAAGCCCAGTATTCTCCTCAAATTGCTAGTGTATCTGAGTCTTATTGAATTTCATTACCTTCCCCAAATTAAGGTTGAACAGTAAAAGTAGCCATTCTCCATGTTTTCACATCCTATATATCACATTGCTGTAGTGCTCAGATTCCAATAGCCTTAACACACAGGAGCATTCACCATTGCAGAATTATTACATCATCTTCTAGGACTCTTCAGCTTGGAAATCCCAACTTTGTTAGAAACAGGGAGTATATCTGCATCTGGAGAAGAATGTGTATTTCTGGGGGTGGGGGGAACCAAGAAAGCGAAATTTTCAGCAGCTAATAAATCAGAAACCATTCTTTGTGGAGAGATTTATAATCTTTTGACTTATTTTTTAACATTTACAGTAGGGGTGTCCAACTTTGGCAACCTTAAGACTTGTGGATTTCAACTTGGCTAGCTGGGAGAATTCTTGGAGTTGAAGTCCACAAGTATTAAAGTTGCCAAGGTTGGACACCCTTGGTTTATAGGACCATAGGTTCTGTTCATGATGAACAGCCAATAGCAATTTAATTGGTGGATCCTATATATTTTCAATATCAATCTTACTCTGAAACCAGAATGTTAATACTTGCTATTAATGGTCTGAAAAAGTCTCCAAAGTGTTTTGACTTTGAAAGAGTTGTGCGCCTCCACAAGAATCTGAACAAGGCTACTTGAAATGCAAAACATTTGGAATTCCTTAGATTAGAGTTATTGGGTAAATCAGCCTTCCCTAATTAGCTGCCCTCCAGAAGTATTGGATTATAACTGATTTCACTTCCAGACCCATATAGCTAATGACAATGCTGGTTGAGGGATGATGGAAGCTGCAGTACCATTTACTTGGTAATACCTAGAAGGAAAGGCTGATGTAAAGGATAGTAAGGAAGACAGGTGAAGATTGTAGAAGGTGGAGAACATGTTAGTTTATAAGGATCAAAAGGTTGACCATTTTATAGGGGTGTGTGCTGTTTGCTGCTTCTAGCCCTTTTTCTTATATGCTGAATAACAGGTATATTGTTCTCTTGCCTTTAGTCAGATAGGCAATAATTCTCATTCTCATCTTGACTTATGCATTTCTGGTGGCTGGTTCCAAAGTTCCTAGCTAGGAAAGAGGCTGGATATTGTTTTTAAGAGTTTTCCTACTTGCCAGCTCTCAACAGATATGGACATTCGTGCCTTCCAAAGAGCCCTGAAAGTACTTTTGCTTCTCTGAGGTTGCCTCTGGAGTTACTGAGCTGAAGCTATAAGCAAATTTGCCTTTGGGAGGCTGATTTCTTGGGGAGTTTCAAACTGTGCCAGGCTGTGGGGAAGCTGGCTCTAGGGAACAGTTGTTCCTCACAGAATATGCAGTGCAGATCTTGGAAACTTCAGGAAGGAGAAGAGGTGTTCTTCCTTCGTGGGAGAAGGCGGGGGACCTGTCTGCTTCTCATGGCAACAGGCAGGGATCAATTGCTGTGCAGCAAACTGAATATTACATACTGTACATTTTAAATAGATTGAAGATACCTATAATTTCTGATTTGAAGGCCTAACTCCCAGCCCTTTCTGACTCTGTAATAGCTGGTGATGGGGCTTTGCTGTTTCTCTCCCACGCCGATGTTTGATGGCTTTCTACTCAGGTTCCCTTAGGCTGCAATAATTTTGTGATGAGATGTCATTTCTTCTAGGTATTAGCATTTTGGCATGGGAAATTTGTTTCTGTATCTATTCCAGCCCTATGGAATTGTGAGCCCTGAGCAGAATGAATTTTGAGCATACACGCATACATACAAGCCCTAGTGGACTGTGCCTATGTTGTTACAAACAATGATCAGCATAAATGCCATACACCCATCCAGGTTGCCCATATCTATAGTCGTAGGAATTGCTTTGTAAATAATGAACTGGGAAAACATAAGGAAAAACTGTCTCTTGCCATGAATCAATAGGCTGTTTCATGGGCAGCTATTAATTGTTGTGTTTGAACACTGGGATCTTGAGCTTCCATCATGTTACATATACTTAATTAGCTCAGTGTAGTTAGATGGTACCTAGTGCAATAACCTTACTCAGTGCCTGAATGATGCTGTGGAGCCAAGAAAGAATGCAATTACAGTAATAACAAAAGCGTAAGTGATAATTTCTAAAAATCTATATGCGTCTATTTCACTTACTCAGATAAAACTGGGAAATGTATTTGTAGAACAGGAAAAAGAGAAGTGACTAACAGGACTGCCTCCCACCCTACCCTCTCCCAATCTATCTTCATTTATTGGTATGCTAGGAAATAGGCAAGGTTTATTATAATCTAAATCACCATGAACAACTTTATTTCTCAGTAGAGCAACATGTTTATAGTATTCTATTAAATCATTTTAATAACTAAGTGAAATTGAATAATGCTTACAACAAAGAATGGCACTCATGTTCTGATTAGGGCCCACCTTTCTAGATGGCAATTTTCAAGATTTATAGTGAAGAGCTGCATTACCCATGTAGATATGCTGGGGTTATTTCAGCAGGTCCTTTGGCACGTATTGCAGTTTCTACTTCAAAAAGCAATGCTGAAATTCTGCAGCATAGAAGAAGAGGATAGGCAAAACGAGTTGAAGGCACTGAAACTGCAGGTAGTCTACTCCATCTTAAAAAGTCTGCTGCTTTTGATTCATTTGGCAGCCATTGGCCCAGTTCCTGGAATCTAATTAATACATATTATCTGGGTAGAGTTTTCAGTTAAAGGGTAGTCCATCCTTGTCTAACCTGTCTTCTTCCAGATGAGCTGAAACACATCTCCATTTGTAGTACCATCTGGCAGATTGGAGTGCATGGATTGCCACTACCTTCTTCCAAGAATCTAGCCTACAACCTGGATATGTCCTGGTGATCTCCTACCTAATTCCTAACTAATCCACCACCACCTTTCAGAGATCAGCCCAGGTTAGCTGGGCTCTGCTACCTACCTAGCTAGACTGAGCAAAGAAGTTCTTAAGAAGGAAAAACACTCACTGCTCAGTAATACCCCATAGGTTCTGGCTTAATGGATGACTATTGAGATATAAAAAGGTATATGGTAATTTCCTCTCCTGGTTTGTTTGTTGGCTTTAAAACATTCAGGGAGAGATCCATGCACTCCTTATCTGTACTGTTTTTCTTCCTTCTTATCTCTATTGCTGACCTACCTGGCACATGCACAGCCAGGATTGTCACCCCCAAACAATATCTTCATAAACGTCTTAGAAGAGAGAATAGAAGGGGAACTTATCAAATTTGCAGATGATACTAAGCTGGCAGGAATAGCCAACACCATAGATCAGGGGTGTCAAACTGGCGGCCCGCAGGCTGGATGTGTCACATGCAGGCCATTCCCACCCCGGCTCCGCAAAGGCAAAAAACATCACAATACGTCGTGATATGTCACGTGACACAATCAAGTTTGACACCTGTGCCCTAGATGATAGGGTGAACACTGGGCCCTAACTAACTTGAACGCTGGGCCCCAGTGACTGGAACACTGGGCCCTAACTAACAAAATTAAAATCAATGTAGAGAAAGGTAAAGTCTTGCACTTAGGCAAGAAAAAACAAAAGTACACATACAGATTGGGAGAAACTAGGCTTAATAGCATAACTGTGAGAGGGATCTTGGAGTCTTAGTGGACAACCAATTAATTATGAGCCAACAATGTGCAGCCAAAAAAGCCAACACAATCCTAAATTGGATTAACTGAGGGATACAATCAAGATGAAGTGAAGTACTAAAACCACTCTATAAAGCCTTAGTAAGACCACACCTAGAATACTGCATCCAGTTTTGGTCGCCACACTATAAAAAAGATGTTGAGACTCTAAAAAGACTGCAGAGAAGAGCAATCAAGATTATTAGGGGACTGGAGGCTAAAACATATGAAGAATGGTTGCAGGAAGTAGACATGGCTAGTTTAGTGAAGAGAAGGACCAGGGAAGACATGATAGCAGTGTTCCAGTATTTGAAGGGCTGTCCAGAGAGGAGGGAGTCAAGCTATTTTCCAAAGGACCTGAAGGCCAGACAAGGAATAATGAATGGAAACTGATCAAGGAAAGATTCAACCTAGAAATAAGCAGAAATTTTCTGACAGAGCAATCAACCAATGGACCAGCTTGACTTCAGAAGTCTTGGGAGCTTCATTACTGGAAGCTTTCAAGAAGAGACTAGATTACCATCTGTCAGAAATGGTGTAGGGTCTCCTGCTTGGGTGGGGGGTTGGACTAGATGACCTGCAATGTCCCTTCCAACTCTGTTATTCTGTTATTAAACCATGAGGTTTGAAGTCTTTCATTAGTCTCTCAACATAACTTGAAGTCACAAGTACTAGAAATAGAAGATAACAATTACATTTTGTTGATGGTCCTAGCACAAAAGAGCTAATGAACTTCCAGTAACTTTGTGGCACATAAATGAAGCCAGGACGGAGAACTGTTATTTTCTGTTGATAGCAAAGGTCACAAATTATAACTGGTTGACTCTGTGCAATGCAGACAGTTAGTAGCTCCTCTGTGCAAACAGCATGGATCCTTTGAGATTTGAAAGGGTCCTTCACCTCTTTATCACTGTTGACCAACAGTTGCCCCTTTACAGTTCCCACTGCTTAAAGGTTTAAAAGGTAGCAGGCTCAAATTAGGGTGCAACATACATCACTATAAATAAGCATCTGATATGGGCTTTTTTTAAAAAAAAATAACATTACTTCTCTTGTTTTTTCCTATTTTCATTTTAATCAATTGCTGTGCAGTGCAAATGAGCAAACCTCTATAATGTACTCTTTATGCTTCGTAGTGGATAAAAAAGGAAACTGCCACCAAATGTCAATGGGAGGGGAACAGAATTAGACATTTCTTCACAGATGCAATTTAAATTGTGAGGGTTGCATTCTTTTTCAAAAGAAGTACGTAAAAACCTTCTTTGGGAGAGAAAGGGAAGAGGGAGAAAGAGACTAGAGTTGCATGTTCAGGCACCCAAAGTTGAGGAAGAAACCTCATTTTCAAGGCAGGTCAGGACAGAATCCAGGAGGAACACGGAAGGTCTTTTTAAAAACTATTCAGTGTTTTGTCAGCCAGTTCCTTTTAGCCACTAAAATTCATTTATTTGCAATAGTTGTGAAAAAGTGATGGCAGATATACCTTTGGCTCACTGAAAATGAGTATATGGTAGATTATTTTGATTTCAGGTGGAGAGAGATTGAAATCTACTTTCTACCCTAAAATAGCTACCCATATCTATCTCTCTTTGGTGTTGTAGTACATGTTCATCAGGCAACTATATCAGCAGCAGCAAGCTTGAGTTAAAGATGTTGTATTTGGAGAAAAAAGAGAAAGAACTGGCTAGCAATAGACTCCAGTTAAGATAAACCTTTTATCCATCCTTCTCTGAGGATGAAACACTGGAGGTGAGACGTTGGGCAACGTGTACACAGTGCCAACAATCTCTGACAATTGATGGATGCTTTTGGAGTGTTAGTGGCGCAACACACACAGCTTGCTCCAACAATACTGTAAAAAGGAGCCCTGGAATATAAAGCTACATTAAGGAGCTTTCCTCACTGTGGTTCCTCTTGACATTTTATAGTTGCAGATGGAGACACAGCGCATAAAATGTGTGACTCATGCAGTGGGGAGTGGGGCAAGGTGGTGTGGGGGAATGAAGTGAACTCATTTGTATGAGTGAATGAAGCTTTTCACCCAGGCATACATAAAGAGAAAAAATGGGCACGTAATATAGGGAAGTATAAATCGTTCTGAGGCTGTGATATAGTTCACTCAGCCTCTGGATGCTGCAAGCAGGAGAGAGGAGAAGGCATTAAATGTCCAGAGAATAAAAGCTTGTAAAAAAAGATAATAGTGGGTGCTAAAAGGCTATGTGGACATCATGATTACTGTGAGGATTTGTGCAAATATTGTATCAGTT
This sequence comes from Stegonotus admiraltiensis, assembly GCA_032468215.1. Classification (NCBI taxonomy): domain Eukaryota; kingdom Metazoa; phylum Chordata; class Lepidosauria; order Squamata; family Colubridae; genus Stegonotus; species Stegonotus admiraltiensis. The sequence continues at coordinate 241,529 of JANHZT010008675.1, read as the reverse complement.
ACTACCCTTCTTTATGTACTAATACTGCAAATACCGCAAATGTGCTTACTTGCACGAGTACCTCCATGAGTGTTTTGGAGTCTATCACTTTGTATGTGTTCTAAATATGTTTTCAAGAGGGGCAGCCTGTGGGATTGGCATGCCAAGAAACTGCACCAGTAGGAGAATTGTGTGTTTTCACCCACAAGTTTTTATTATACCATGAGGAGTGGATGGATGGATGGATGGATGGATGGATGGATGGATGGATAGGCATGCAAGCAGGCAAAGAAGTGTTGCTCCAAATAGAGACTACTTGCTAATATCAGTTTTTTTGTTTGGTACCTTCAGGGTGTCCTCTTTATCTGTCTATTGCTCATTTTCTTCCTGAATACAGAGTGCTGAACCACAGATATCTCAGATTTTCTCAACTTGGGTACCTCTGGTAGATTGGACCTTCTTCCTAGCCATCGTGATCAAAGGAATATCTGGGGAACATTGGATTTTGGAAGGCCGAAGTCCTCTGGTCTTGGCTTAATTATCCAAGTTCATTACTCTATGTCCCATTACCTTTGAATGATACTCTTTTAAAACAAAACACTGGTTGCAAGTCAGTTTGTCTATAAATTTTTTTGCATATGATCTCCCAAACCCCTCTTTTTACTTTCTAGACAGCAACATTGCTTTCACTCCGGCTCTCCCTCTGAATGCTTCATCTACATACCTTTGAATGCTGTGTATAGGTGGGTGCTTGCCTATGAGTGTATACCTAAGGAAATGTCTGTTTTGCTCCTGCTACTTGCTTGGCACCTTTTCAGAGCAGATGGTGGAATGAGCTTGGAATGAGCTATTACCAAGCAACTTTGAAATCCAGCTCTAGAATCGGTGAGAAACTGGTGCAGAATTGTTAATG
>JANHZT010008675.1:164337-177620 GCA_032468215.1 Stegonotus admiraltiensis | reverse complement strand
ATTGGCCAAGTGTGATTGGACACACAAGGAATTTGTCTTGGTGCGTATGCTCTCAGTGTACATAAAATAAAAGATACGTTCATCAAGAATCATAAGGTACAATACCTAATGATAGTCATAGGCTACAAATAAACAATCAGGAAACAATATCAATATAAATCATAAGGATACCAGCAGCAAGTAGTCAAAGGCCTTTAAACTGACTTTAAAATTCTTGGGCCTTCCATTATCCACCATGCACCAGTGATAATGTCTCTTGTTCCTTGGCTTTTTCTAAAGTTGCCTTGAATATCTGATATCTCCTTTCCACGTAGGGATCTCCTCTGCATTAGATGATTGTTAACGTTATTTGATAGCATGAGAAGTTAAGGCTCTTGTACAATAATTTGCATATAAACAAATATTTTCATTTTTCCAAATGTTTTGACATAGTATATAGTTAGAATTGTATATATTCTTTTTCTTCTTCCCATATTTCTGTAGATAATCTATCAGTACCTGCAGCCTTCCAGCTTGGTAATGACCAGATGGATGATCTAACTCTGTGTTGTACTACTAGAACGAAACTTCAGCTTTAAAGAATTTCAGTGTAGTCTTCCCCTCTTTGTTTAATTTTTTTTAAAAAAGCAGTTACTATCTGTCAACTGGTGTCTCTTTCTGTAAAATTCAAGTTGGAACCTCCCTCTGAATTTGGGGACATTTTGGAAGACTTTGCTTGTTTTTTCATGTCTCTCTTCATCTTTGATGTCTTTACAGATGTCATTATAATACTGCTTCTTGTCTAAAAGCTTTCTGAAATTCTTTGTTAATTTTTTTCCTAAGATTTTTATCTTTTTTGTCTGGCTTGTCATCTATTTTTGACAGTTTCCACTATTCGTTCTGACCAGTTCCTTTTCTTCTGCTTCATAGAACGACCCTCACAAGAACAGCCCTCAATCCCTTAGTATGTGTACTCATCCTGGATACGGTGAAAATGTTCTCTTAATGATAGGATTTGGCAGGAAATCCAAAACAATATTCCTGTTATCGTGAATGTTTATTGGATACGTGGAGGATTCTAGTAGAAATGGAATCCACCCCCCCCCCAAATGGATCTCCTAACCACAATTTCTGCAGCAGATTGTGGTTAGATATTGGAAAGACCATTCACGTTTGTCTAGAAGTCCTTGCTCTTTGATACATTCTTTGGAACATAACCCTTACAGAGAAAATTACATATCATCTGGAAATTGTTAAAAGCTCATCTACAAAAGATGTCTTTGAACAAGTTTTCCAAAAAGTAGTTCAAGATTATAAGAAGCTTTTCTGCTTTCTTGTCTGTCTTTAAGAGTTTTAGACTTTTTAAATAAAGGGGAAAAAATCATTGCGTTGGAAGAAATTGATAAATCATTTTTTGCTTCATTTAATTTTCCTAAATCATATAGTCCAAGTACCTTTTCCTCCTTCCTATTCCCAGCATTAGCATTCCGGCTTCCAACCACATCTTTCTTGCATGTTGTGTTGATTTCAGGCTGAACTTGGTCATAAAGCTTATCCATTTCCTTTTTTGCTTTACTGGTTGGAGCAAGAACTTGAAAAAAAATGTAATAATGAGGGCTGCCCGTTTACATACCTTATTCAGTCATTGATCACATTGTACCCAAATACAGTCCTCCCTCTATCCTTCCTGACAGTGAAATAGCAACAGCACTTACACTTACATCCTGCTTTATAGTGCTTTACAGCACGCTCTGAGCAGTTTACAACGTGGTTCCTCATTTTACCGACCTCAGAGGGATGAGTCTACCTTGAACCAGTCAGGATCAAACTCCTGGCAGTCAGCAGAGTCAGCCTGCAGTGCTGCATTTTAACCACTGCACTGCCAGGGAATGCCATTCCCTCTTTCTTTTTCATGTCATAAATAATAAATAATATAACATTCTGATTGAAAGCGTCCAGTCAATTTACTTTATTGGTACCTAAACTATTAATATGTAATCATTTCAGAACAGAATATAGAATAACAGATTTCGATGGAATCTTGAAGGTCTTCTAGTCCAACTCCCTGCTCTCGCAGGAGACACTATGCCATTCTGGAGAACTGAGTGTCCAATCTCTTCATTTCACCTTTCACTGTGTTGACTTTTCCTATGTTCATGTTTCTTATGTGTCCCGTTCCCACTGTAATTCTATCCCTGCAACTTCAGATTTTCTTTTCTTGCATGGCAATATCAGCAACTAGACATCTCAAAGGCTTTAATCTAGACATGTCATAAACATCATTAGTACACTGAGAGATCCTCATCTTTTTCTCAGTAGCTGTCAGCACTTCTAGAAAGAACAGACCAAGAAATCAACTCCACAGGAAGGCTGTAATATAACTCCATAGGAGATTGGCTATAATAAGAAAATCTTGCAAGTGTGACTGTGTTGTACCTCCCGTCCTCCTTATGCTCCAGCGAATCAGGGAGGCATCTGCCTGAGCCACTTCCAAATATTATCTTGTTTGTCAGGGTTTAAAAGAATCTTTCAATCTCCTTTGCTTAAGTAATTGGTCTTGCATATTTTTACCAAGTCATCTCCCTTATTCTCTAGAGTAGCATGTTGAGTGCCATCAGACCTCAGGACCCCATTATCCAGCAACATATTGTCAATCATTTTATATTTTATATTTCATATTTTATAAATATTATAAATATTTTATATTGTCTATCTGTGTGGGAGTTAGTTTGTTTATTTTTAGTGAAGCACAGGAGTGGTTCACCATTGCCTTCTCCCATGCAGTATGAATTGATGCCTTCTCCATTGTCACTGCCGCCCAACATATAGTAGGTGCCTCCTTGCTTTAGCTGGACAGTCAGGATGGCCTTTGTGTCTTGGGTGACCCTGCTGGGAGTAGTGTATATACCCTTGGTGTATACTTCCAATGTTCTTTGCCTATCCTCTCAAGAACAGCTGCTTTACACCAATATGGGACAGCACAGCAGGACTCAGAGGGGAAGGGAGTTGTAAACACAAACGCCTAACTGCCTAGCATCAGCAAATCACTATCACTGTGATTTTGTTGATCTGTTGCTGATCTCTCAGAAATCCACAAGCAGATCCCTTTCTTTTTGCCTGAACCTAATCAAAAAATAAAAGTTCATCAGTTACATTCTGTAAGATTAGTTGTTCCTGCAAACAAGGGAAAACTGCAAACAAGGGAAAATTGTTTGGTTGCTCCTGCCCAAACCGCAAATCATCTCCTCCTCCTCTCCTTATGATATTCCCATTGACATATTTCAAATTAGAGGCTGTCATATCAATTCAGCTGACAGACCCATCTCTGTAGCTATAAAGTGCTTGTAAATTTAAGAATTCTTTATTTGTTTATCAAATTTACAACCATCACGATAAGCCAGGCTCTCTTTAGTTTACAGTAATGAAAAACATAAAGCAAAAACAATTGCTAATAAAATGTGCATGATGAGAACGAAAGCCATTAAAAACACAGTAACTCAACATTGGTCAATTGTTAAGTCTCCCATCAGTTACCAAAACAGTAATTTTTAGAAGAATAACAATTTTGGGGTCAGTCTGATTTTCAAGGAGAAGCTATTCAATAATGTAGAAACTGCCCTTGAAAAACAGTGGGTATATAGTAAGTCTCTTTTCGATCTACATTACAGAGTGATGAAAACTTGATAAACTGATTTCCCTTGCTCAATGACTGAATTCATATAATAACTTGCATTAGGGTGGTAGAGACATTTTTGTAATCAATTAAATATGTAAATTTGATCTGTTCAGTTTAGGCTTAGCATATGATGTAAACTAATTGCAGTTTATTTCATAAACCTTAATTAAATAAACTATGATTTATCTTGTGTAAACCCAATCTCTCTTTCGCCTGCTCTGAGCCCATACCATAACATTACTTGTGCATAAACATGTGATACTACAGTTGACGTTCTGAATAATAGCTAATTTCAGCATAAAATCCATGATCCACACATAAATTGGCTTGGGTTTAGTTACCATCTCTCAACCAAACTATTCCACAAGAAGGCAGGATTATATATGTAGTATAAACATAGACAGTAATGGACATTAACAAATATGTATATTAGCCATTTTCTCTAGAATTCTTTAAATGGAAGGGAATTACAAAAACATTACTGTAGCAAAAGTTGTTCCTCTGAATTGGATTTAGACATTGAACTAAGCCATGGTTTGTTTTCTTTTTTGTTGAACAATCTTGCTCATACATAAAAAATGCCTAAAGCAAACAAATCACATTATACCTTAGCGTGTATACAAACATGCCACAGAAACTTTTGATAATCTGAGGCAGAATCATTGATGGGGGTGGAGGGGAAGAATCTATATAGATTACCAATTGGAAAGTTTTCATTTTATGAGCTCACCTTTTATAGCCTTTCCCAATATGGTGTTTGCTAGGGTTTGCAACCACAACTCCCACAATTGGGTATTCTGGGACTTCTAGTACGACAGATAGTTCAACAGACTTGGAGGCCATTCTCCACTCACCGTGCTTCCAAATACTTCAGAACTGTTAAAATACAGGCAGAAATTCACCAGGCAAAGTTGTACCGCTGTGATAATGGTTAAACCTTTTGCATATCAAATAAGAGTTTAGTTCACAGAAGCTTTCATCAGGAAAATAAATCCTCCAAGCAAGCCGCTCCATTTTACTGGGTTTGAACCTAAGATTGCTACCTTGAGTCTTTGGAGAAAGGCGGCATACAAATTGAACAAACAAACAAACAAACAAACAAACTAATACCTGCTATGAGAGTCCATGTAGCGCAGTGGTGAAGAAGTTGAACTAGGACTGGGAAAACCAGGCCCACATCAACTGGCTGGGCGACCTTGGGCCAGCCAGCCTGTCTCATCCCAGCATACCTTCGCTGGGTCACTGCTGACAAAAACAAAGAATTGTAACAAAGAAATTAACACATTTTTGCTAACAGCCACATGGGGCCTGATTTGTTGGTTGGTTTCTTTGAGCCCATAATTTAACTTTGATTTCTATTAAGAGATCTGTCTTCGTTTTTAGTCATGGTTTGCAGTGTGAAATTAAGTTATATATTAAGAAAGGAAGGAACTGAAGGAGAAAAGAAAGGAAATGAACTGCTAAAGAAAATAAAGATGGCTGCGAGTTGTTATCTCTGTATTATTGTTATTCAGACTTTTAGTTGGACTAGAAATTCAACCGTTTTGTTTTCACCATGTCACAGTAGCAAAGTAAAAGTTATCTATCCCATCTGAAACTCCCTTAGTGCCTGCCAAGTCCTTTACAATTTCTAAAAATTCTTTTAATTAAAAATATATTAAAGCTGCAAGGCTATAAAAAGGAAAGGATAATTAGTATTATATTTATTTGCAGCAATGTCTTTGGTTCCACCAGTATGGTGAAGAACATCCTGAGACCATTGCTTAATTTCTGATAAAGATCTGTTTTGTAAAGGACGATGTCCACCATGACAGCCATTTTGTGAACCGTCCAGTTTTGTGAACAAGCCAACCTGCTCTGAAGGTTTCCCCGAGTCTCTTGTCTCAAAGCTCCTCTGCTTGGAAAAATTGCCTACCCTACAATTTCAAGCCATTGCTGTGCTTTTCTCAGAGATCAAGAATTATCAAATAGTTTTTGGGATAACAAGATGACTCACATGAAAGAAGAATATATAGCCTTTAGAGTTGCACAAAAGCTTTCTGCAAGAGCTAATTAAGATTTCTGGGTATTTTAAAGATGATGTTCTGTTCTCTCATAGTGAAGCTGGAACAAATAGAAACTGAGCCAACTAGTCTTACCTGGCACTATCACCAGTCCAACTAAATTGTGTGTTTTTTCATAATTGTACACACTTTTGCGCACAAAAGAATCCTGAGAGCATGAGACAGTTTTACTCTCATACGAGTACACCATATATCTCCAATCGAGCCCATTTCAGGAATTTCCTTCAGTGACTTTCCCTGAACATTTCTGGTATCACACCTGTCGCTTCAACAGCAGTCTGAATGTTAGTGACAGCACCATGGACTCACAATAGTAACACATGATGTCATAAAGTGGAAACAGTCCAATATCCTAGCATAAATAATATACATTCCATGCTGGAAGGGATTCTGGACTCAAGCAATCAGGTAAAAACAAAAACAGGGCAATGTAATGATTTAAAAATCTGCCTGAGAGGGTGGAGCTCAAGTGAGTGGAAAGGAAGCGGAGCTGCCCTTTGCTGCCCTATTTAAGTTGGCAAGAGCTAAACACCCTGAAAGCACCCAATTCACCGCAGATTTGTCCTGTCCTCCACTGTCCCGGAGTTTGCCCAAATTCACGTTCATTGCATTGATGACACTATCTAACCATTTCATCCTCTGCAGTCCCCTTCTCCTTTTGCTTTCAATCTTCTCAACATCATGGTCTTTTACAATAAGTCCTCTCTTCTCATTTGGTGGCCAAAGTACTTGAGCTTCAGCTTCAATACCTGACCTCCCAAGGAACAGGCAGGGTTGCTTTCCTTTAGGATTGACTAATTTGATCTCCTTGCTGTCCAAACGAGTCTTCTCCAACAACACTACGTGAAGCCTCAATTCTTCGATGCCTAGCATTCCTTATGGTCCAATCCTCACAGCCATAGATTGCTACTGGGAAAACCATAGCTTTGACTACATGGACCTTTGTCAGCAAGGTGATGCCTCTGCTGTTTTAATATACTGCCTGTGTTTGCTACAGATTTCCTCCCAAGGAGCAAGCATCTTTGCTTAAACTCACCAAACTATGGTTTATTCACTAAACCATGGTTAATACAACATGTGATCCAAGTCCTAATCATTCCCTTATTCTTACATTTGGGAGATTTGAGTTATCAATGTGGTATATTTCTACCGTGCTTAGTCTAGAAAGCCTTTGGTAAGTACTAACTGAATTTGCATACAGTTTCATGATTGCCCCAATACTTATGCATGAGACTGTGTTCAAAGAGACATGTAACATACTGCACATCACAGAGTACATACAAGTTTATATGAGCTCTGACCGCACCATCGCATAAGGGTCAATAGCGGAGCTCTTCCTGTTCCCATTGTCCTTGCAGTCAAACTGAGGTCTGATCTTTTCTCATGCTGTTGCCACTTGGAACAGAGAAATCAAACTCCTACCACCTCTGGATCTACATCAGTGGTGGGTTGCTACCAGTTCGCCCTGGATTGGACAGTGGGAGGCTCCGCCCCCCCCCGCCCAGACGCTTCTGTGCATGTGAGAATGCGAGCACACACCACCACGAGCGAACCAGTAGCGATGGGATTTGAAACACACTACTGATCTACATGCACTGAATGTATTCAGTGCTCACAGCTTGGGGGGCGGGGGGGGCAGCTGTCCTTTAGCTCCGAGTAAAAATCTGAAGGAGGAAAGCTTTCCCTCTTGCCCCTCTCAATTGCAACCAGCCATTGTGTGGCTGGCCAGCCTATTGTGCTGGGAGGGCCAGGAGATCAAGATAAGCCGTAGTGATTAGTTCAAGTGACGTATCAAAGAAAGTGACTTTGGCACCAGTCCCCCTGGCCAGCTCTTTCTGTCTCTGGCTGTTTTAGGCTGCTGTTGCTGCTGCTGTTGGGACATTTGTAATCAGGTGAGACTCTCTTGTGCAAGGTTGCTGGATCTCTCTATTTTTGGGAGGCCTCCTTTCATTCGCTCAGGGAGTCAAATGATAAAGTTATCGAACGAAGCAAATTTTTCCTTTGAGAGGCTGGAAGAGGAAGGAGCATATGAGACAAGCTGAAGAAAACTCTGCCATCTGAGGCTCAAAAGCCTACAGCTATGATTGTGCCTTCTTGTTCCTTTCCCACAGCTATGAACTGAAACAAACAAAAAAATGATACATCTGCAATGCTCCCTCATTGCTGCTCCAACGTGACTGTGGCTCTCAAAAGAAAGTCTCCTGGTCCATTGAGACAAATAGGAAAAGCAAGGGAATTCCACAATGGAGTTGATCTACAGAGATGTTCCAGCTCGCCTCTTTCTGATCCAGCTGCACAATGACCCAAAGTTGGGAACCCTCCTGTGACTGGCCTGTCTGCAAACTCTGCGACTTGCAGGAACTTTGCTCCCAAAACTGAACTGAGCTATGAAGAAAAAGCACAATTTGCCTAGTATTCCTGAGACAGACATTATACAGGATGACGAGGCTTTTCTGCCCAGCAATTCCGGCAACTTCAATGGAGCCTAACTGGTCCCTGGGAAACTGGATCCCTCCTACCCAACTCACCTCAATTCCTTAAAGTCCATTCTCCTTCCAACCTTGTGGAACTAAAGCTGAGCAGAGGCATCCGGGAGTTTCATCGGAGGCTGAAAGGTGTAGCAGGGTAAGGAGTTCCTTGCTGCTAGGGAGTAATGGTTTCACGTAAGGCAGGAAGCCTGGTTGCCCAGAAAGTTAAGCAGAGGCTGCCCTTGCTAACATTTGGAGGGAGGAACCAGCTGGGGACTCCAGGACCATTGATTGGACTGGGAGGTTAAAAAAAATTCTTTAATTTTAAAAAAGAGCCACGGTGGCACAGTGCTACTGGCTACTTCTGCTAACTCACGGCTGCCTGCAATTTGGCAGTTCAAATCTCACCAGGCTCAAGGTTGACTCATCCTTCCATCCTTCCGAGGTGGGTAAAATGAGGACCCAAATAGTATGGGGGCAATATGCTGACTCTGTAAACCACTTAAAGAGGGCTGTAATGCACTGTGAAGCGGTGTATAAGTCTAAGTGCTATTGCTATTGCTATTCTGGGAATACTGCAAATCGCTTTGTTATTGTTGCCAAGAAAAGTGTGTGGATAAGTCCTGGGCTCAGTTCAAAGGTGCTTTGATTTGTCCGAGTCCAAAGGTCTCTTGTTATGTGTACAACAGCACACCCAAGATCTTCATTCAGAAACCCAAAGGCTCCACCCCACCTCATCTCCACAAAAGCCCTCCACATTGTGATTTTGGCCTCAAACTGAAATCCAGAAACTGGTATCAATATAGTTAGCCTTGGCTCAATTAGGCCATCTTGTTTTTTTGAAGGGTGTGTGATTTTTATTGGCATAGGTTATTTCCTGCAGTTGAATTATTTGATTATTTAAGAGCTGAGGAAATAACAGAGAACTGGGGAAGAGAATTCAGAGAGGGGTGCTGCATGACTTCCATTATTTCAGCTTTAGGGTTTACCACTATCCAGACAATACAATCTGCTCAAGGGTGCACCCAGAAAGAAATGAATAGGAAAAGAAGGATAAGAGTGGTGCATTTCAAGGCACTCATTCACTGAAGCAGGTTTCTGTCTGGTGTGCTTGGTTACCTTCAACCTTCTGCATCTGTAGTCAGAGAAGAGCCTTTGGCATTCTTCTCTACCCTTTAGAGGATGCTGGAAGCATCTTTTAGGTATCCTGTAGTTCGACATGAGCAGAGAAGTGTTTCCCAGCATTTTTGTGACATTGCAAGCATAATAGTCTATCCCTGAAGCTTGGAATGCATGTTCTTTTAATGCTACATCTATGAACTGCTACTTTCTCTTAAGCCAGCCCTGCATTAAACCATGCAATTCAGGAAAGGCACTTTGAAACAGAAGAAAAACAATTATAGTGTTATTGGAAGGGTACTGCCTGTATATTTCAGATAAATGCTAACTAATGTAGGAGAGATGAGGATGGACAAATACTGATAGCCATGAAAGGACAGGGAGACTTGTAGATTTCAGTCACGTCCTTCCCCAAAGCCATTTTATAGAGGTCCCAATGGGCGCAGCCTAATATGTTGCTGGAGATATTTCCAGGGGAATGAATGCTGAGAGTCAGAAAGCCACTTTTTTTTTACAGGATTATAGAAATAACCTTCGTAGAGAAATGTTGGACCTGTGGCATGCACTTAGATACCAAAGATGCTAAATAAGGAGGAAATTTTGACTGAGAGAGGAGGGGGATATTGTAAAGAAGAGGTACTGTATTGCTAATCTGTGTGGCCATGAATGCATCCTGTCTTGCCTGCTTTTAACAGCCCAGTCTTTCTGCAAGATATTCCTCCAATTATACATCAACACCACCCAGAAGGATTGAGAAAACTCTTGATCAAAGAACCCTCTTGAATAGATGGGAACTTTAGAGCTGAGATTCATGAGGACCTTTTCCAAAGGAGAACCACAGATCAGCCCAGAGATAAGTCTGTATGGGGCTAGAGTGACCTGCACAACATCCTTGTACAGTCATGTGACAACACAGTGTTTCTTTGGAGTGGGAATGGGAATGAAAAATTGAGACTTTTTCTCTTTTTTGCTATAATGCCAATCTTTCTGAAAATGCTGTTAAAATAGGCTTTTGTCAACACACAACTGGATTTCTGAGTGTCCCCCCAAAAATGCTTGGTTGGATACACTGAAAACATTACAATGAAAGTGGTTCCTTTACTTTCAGTTCACAGTAGTCTGGAATTCTGCTTGGTTAGTGCATATTTTTCAGCATATTTTCTCTGTAATATTTTCTGTAATGACCCTGTAAAGGGCCTGCGCTTATTCTTTTCTGACAAAATGCAGTATATTATCTTAATGGTGCCTCATTGCTACCCATCTGAAACATAGTTGAAGAATTGGGGGGTGGGGGTGTTCAGCATGAGACATTGCACTAAATAGAATATTCTTAAAACTTGAATAAGCCCGGGGAATCACAATAATCATATTTAGCAAGTCACCATTTCCTTCTCTTTTTTTGCATGAATATGATTTTGGTCAGAACTGATGTAGCTCTCTCTCTCCAGGACAACAGTAAAAATTGCCCGCATCTGAGTTCTCTGTCCTGTTACTAATAGGTCCCTGAGATTAGATGCCTGTTTCCTTTTCTATCATCACATCCTTTGATGGACAATAGCACTGATTTCATGGCCAGTAGTAATCTTACCAAGGGATAAGATTAAGAATGGATTCCTGGAGCAGTTGGGCTTCTAAGAAAAGGTGTAAACTAGCACTTCAGGCACTGTGTTGAGACAAGAATAACCAGAGTTGTCGATGCCTGTTTCATATGTTCAAGTACATGGTATAATATTTAACTTTAAATATTCTTCACTTAGCTTTCATCCCACTGTCTCATTGCTCTTCAGATCTTTTCCCAAGCTGTCCACAGCTTGTTCCAGCCTTCCTCCTTGCCCTTTTTCTTTTCTTTTTTTCTTTTTGCTTTGATTTATCCTTTAGTCCTTTATTTATCCTTTGCTTTAGTCCTTTTCCTGGACTATTCTAACCTCCCCCTCACTAGCTGTCTATATTGCTGAACTGCCCCTCTTTAGAGCATACCAGCAAAGTTCCTCACAACTTTATTTAGGTTATTTTCCATATTGCGCTCCCCCCAACACCTTGCAGTCAACAAACAGCATGCTTATACTAACCCAAGTTTTTGGAGCAACATCTCTTTTGAAAGTTCTGTGTCAGCCTTTCCCAACTTGATATCCTTCAGAAATGTTGAGGTGACAACTTCTAGAGCAGTGATGGCTAACCTTTTTGCCATCGTGTGCCAAAAGCGGTGGGAGCGTGGTGGGGTCGCACGCACACGTGCCCACGTCCATAATTTTATGCCCTCCGACCCTTTGTGCTCACCGTTTTTGGCATGTGATGGCACGGTGGGCCTGGTAGGCCCGTTTTTCAGTCTCCCCAGGCTCCAGAGCCTTTTTAGGATCCTCGGGAGGGCGGAAACAGCCTTCCCCACCCCCCCAGAGGCCCTCCGGAGGCCGGAAACAGTGTGTTTCCTGACTTCCAGAAGGCCTGAAAATTAGCTGGCTGGCGCACGCATGTGTGCCGGAGCTGAGCTCGCGTGCCCACCGATATGGCTCCACGTGCCAGCTGTGGCACCCGTGCCATAGGTTCACCATCACGGGTCTAGGCAAAACATGAGGCCTTATGAATGTTGAAAGGCAGGTAAAGTTATACCTTTAAATACTTTGGGGGCAAATTTTATTCATAAGGATATAAAAAGATTACAGAATGTCCCAATATGAAAATTTATTTAATATGAAAAATATTAAATCATGTGTTCTCATCTGCAGTGTTAGTTGGTTCATTCTGGAACATAGGCTTATCTCTTCATCTCATATTTGTGACAACTAGGCCAAAGGCTTCCTAAGTGACAGACCAATAATTGGTAGAAGAGTACCATTCCAAGATAGTTACTTAGACCCCAGTTACCCTTTAATCTCATGCTGATCTTCTTGGTCTCTATAGTTTTCTTTCATATCCTTTGTTCGCCTGAGTGCTGGCAATTATTTTTAATGCATCACAAGTACTCCTGACCTCTACAAAATTATTTATAAGTGTTCTGTTCAAGAAAATGGACCCATTCAGCCAGAAAAAAAAAAAACTAGCACTGAACAACAATCCAGCGAAGAACTGGACATGAAGCAATGAAATTCAATGTTGAACTCTTGCAAGCTACATTTCATAGGGTGGCCTTTGAAAATAGACTGGAAACTGGTCCAGAAAGAAATGGCAAAAGTCACTTCTTGGGGGCTGGTTGCTATATTTGGTCGGTGTATTTGGAATAAGGTATTTTGTCCAGTTACTTGGAATAAGAATTTAGCTTGAATAATTGTACTAATAATCTTTTCAAACTGATATTGCATTTACACTCTTGGTTGCATTTTTCTTACAGCTGAGAATTCCTAGTTTTTCTGCTGATTTGTTACTATATGTTTATAGAATTTATGACTACAATACAGGCAGTAGATTCAATGATACATTGTTGTGTTCTTATCTTTCTCTCTCCTTCTGCAGTAAAATACAGGGTCAACTTGCCAGAATAACGATTAGAGCAGTAACATTTCCAGTGTATAAAAGTTGTGCCGCTGTATTTCAAAGAATGCTTTCACACCATGATTGATACCCATTTCCTCTCAGAATTATCCTTTTCCTTATATATTATAAAGCAATTCTATCGAGAGTTTCCAATTACTATATTCAATATACATGTACTCAAAATCTTTTGATTAACATTTTACATAAAACCTATGTAACCTTGGGTTGTTATTGGTTTGTTTGTGCAATAGTGTCTCCCTGTAACCTGCTAGTTTTGGAAGTAATAAAACAATTGTTTGAATTCTGTCAAGTAGGCAGTATTTTTTTATGTGAGTTTTTCGCATAAAGTATATTATTAGCTGGTTCTTTTTCATGGCCAAATTTGGAATACGAAGCTTTGCACAGCTTAGGACCAAATTACTTAAAAGATTACCTGTATCTACTATATACAAGTACATCTTTACACTTTGAATGTTCAGCAAGGCACCTTTTCCAAGCTCTATCCCAGAT
>JANHZT010008675.1:127482-139007 GCA_032468215.1 Stegonotus admiraltiensis | reverse complement strand
ATAAAGAGACACTGGAGTTTTTAAATATTCCAACTCATATTGAGCTATGAACTATCCGAGTAGCTAAGCGGTGAGTGGGGGGAACTCACATTAACATACAAATAGTTCTTGGCCTACAACCATTGGTTTAGCCAATTACAGCAGTTACAACAGCAATGAGAAAAGTGACTTATGACTGGTCCTCACATTTATGACCATCACAGCATCTCCACGGTCATGTGATCAAAATTCAGGGGCTTGGCAGCTAGCCATATATTTACAATTGTTGCAACACCCCAGAATCATGTGATCATCATTTGTGACTTTCCCAGCTGGCTATCGACCAGCAAAGTCAATGGGGGAAACAGGATTAATTTAACGACTCAGCGAATTGCTTAAAAATTGCAGCAAAAAAGGTCATAAAATTGGCCATGACTCACTTAACAATCACCTTGCTTAGCAACAGAAATTCTGGTCCCAATTCTGGTCATAAGTCAAGGACTACCTGTACGAAAACTACCTTATATGCTGCCTATAGAGCACAGTGCTTGCCGGACATTGCTGTGAATCATAACTCTCTTTATCTCTTATCTACCACACTTGTTTCCATCCTGGAATGATATGTCAGCAAGCAAATGAATACAACTTCACTTACTACTTATATAATGTAGTTTACAGTTCATGTGTTCTTCGATTACATTTTGTTGTTTGTTAATCATCAATAATGGAAAAGCAGAGGCGAGCAAAGTGCTGTAAACAAATGTATTGAAGAGAAGCTAGTGGAATATTAAGGCAAAATACAAACTGATCCAGTTTCAGCTTTTGGGCAGTTTAATTTGTTTAATAAACAAAAATTAAAATTCACCCTGCTTGATATAGTAAAAGAATCCAAAGCCTCCAATGCTTTTAATGTTGCCTGCCCTAATTCTCCACCCACTATCCCTAAAGCACCACCCTTTTCACATCCTTAAAGGCCCTGTTCTGCCTGCCAAATTCTTTTGTTATTTTTTTATGTAAATGTCTTGTGTCCTCTGCTGATTTCAGAAGCAGATTATACCAGTAACTTTAACTTTACATTATTGAAATGTACAATCTGCCTCTGTCATCTAGACACAAAGAGGGAACTTGGATGATGAAGCTCCCTAGCCAAAAGTCTCACACCAATTATCTACTCTTGAAACTCTTAGTAAAACACAGATGTAAGACAGGACTGAAGTGGTCTGTCGTATCTCTCTTATCTAGTAGCAACTGGTGGACAGAAACTTTGTGTTCATAATTGGGTAGAATCCCAAATGCAATGGAAAGGTTCTCTGTCTTCTGTTAGGTCACTAGATGTCAATCCTACAAAGGAAGGGAGGAAAACCCTGACTACATGGCCAGCCTAGAAACCTTGTAAAATGCTGGTGATTGGATGAGTCACCGTGGTATGCCAGCATTTACTTTGGAGCAAATTCAGTGCTTATATTTTTATTCATTCATTCATTTTATTTGCCCCTCCCAACCCAATCTTGCCACAAGGTTACTCTGGATAACTTACAACATTAAAAGCAGTAAAACCATAACAATAAGAATGAAAAATTATAATTAAAGATGGAAGGGGGAGGGAGCAAGATGCTCAGGGGAGAGATGGGATCTGCTATTAGTCCATCAACCATCTCCAGGCTCCAGGTACTCCCTCTTGGAGCCCAAGGCCAACTGGCACAGCCAGGTCTTCAGGCTCTTACAGGACAGGAGGATGGGAGTCAGTCTGACTTCAGGGGCAAGATGTTACAAAGTACCAGGGCCACAGCAGAGAAGGCTGTTTTCCTGGACACCATCATCCAGAATTCCTTGACTGGTGGGATCTACAGCATGCTTCCTCTGCCAGCATGGATGGGACAGGCCTGCCTCATAGAGGCATGATGGTTATTTTGAAACAAACGTCCATAAGACTGGCACCATCATTTCTAGTCCTGGGAAGGTTTACTTAGTTATAGTAATATTGAGTTCAGTAAGTTTTAGTCTTGGCTAAGTATGTTTCATTGTGCAACATACTAATTATGCATATACGTATATATTCAAAAGTAGCACCACCAGTATTTACTGGGCCTTACCCTCTCCAAAATATTTGCACCTTTTCCTATTTGCTTCATCTCTGGAGCATTAAATAATGTGGGGAGAAGTCATTTGAAGGAACACTCACATTTCTATCTATGCGCTTCAGAGATGCTGCCTCTAAGCTGTGAAAGCCACTGGCCTTGTGGTCGTGAGAAATGGCTATAATCCCCACACCTGTGAAATTCCGGTCCAATTGAAAGAATAATTATTTATTATAGCAGATCTGTTAAGAGTAAAAGCCTACTATTTTATATATGCCTTCTCTTAGGAATGTGAAAAGTGCTCCAGGCCTGAGGGCTGGGTCAGAGCTAGAAGTTTAGGCCAAACTACAGAAGTTTAAAGCATCTATTTTACCTCTGAACACAGTTCCCCCCACCCCCCATAAAAAAAATCCCCATTCTAGGCTGTGTCCCCAGGTCAACAGAATTTGCTAATTTAAAGTGAGATATTTCTAGGGGTTTGTATATTCACTGTTGCATTTGGCTGATATTGCATTTCTTTTTCTTGGCTGGATGATGCTTATAATTAACACAGTTGCTGTTTGTAAGTTATTTTGTATTTGACTGATACTTGTTATTTGTGCATTTATGGCATTCTGTAGTAAAATTGTTTAGTTTGTGTATTGATGCGGTTGCATTGAGGGGATATCACTTCAAAAATAATAAATATTTTCAACAAATAGACTGAGGATAGGTTCTACACCTATGAATGACATTATATAATTATGAGAACTGCTTTAACAGAAATGTGCTGTTAAAATAAGACACACATAATCTGCATTTTTTCTGCTCCAAGGGAATGAAGTCAAGAGAATTAAAAAACAAAAGAAAGGCAGGAAGTAAGTCCTCATTTTTCCCCTAAGTGAGTAACACAGTTGAAGGTGTGGAAAACTGAGAAGCCCTCAGTCCCTGGGAGAAAAAATATTCCATACCCCAAATTATGGGCAGGACTAACTTTTGTTGTGTAAATTCTTATTCTTATTACTCCTCTGTCCTGATGCTGATAAGGCCACCATTACTTTCCTTGCCCCTCCCTTGATATCCTTAATCTTATCTGTTGCCCTGGAGTAGAATGTCGTCAGCAGCTCTCTCAACATCTGTGCACAGTGATCCTTCAGAAGGAGTTGCAGCTAAATTGACTACAAAAACAGCTGTGTGTGTATGCGCGCGCATGCGCACGCACACACACACACACACTCACACACACACACACACACATACCAGATAAAGTGCCATGATATATGCAGAGGTACAGCCAAGATGAATTGGATGTATAAAAACAATGCTTAAATCGCTCTAAATTATTGACGCAAACAGCTTGAGAAGAAAATTAAGCTGGTATTTGGTCTGATGTAAGGTTTACTGCATAAAAAAATCAAATCAAATCCAGGAATTGCATTCAGCAAGTGAGACAGGGCTGGTGCTCTGAAGGTGAAGTCTAGGGCTTTGTTCAAGAGGCTGAAGTATACTGGGTCCCTTTACCATATTTTGAAATTCTAAAAATGAATTGTAAAGCTATTTGGTCCAAGGGTAATTTGTCCACTTTCCAAGCAAGTTGTGCAAAAGGCTCGTAAAAATGATGAACCTCTGGCAGCGTCCTTTCTAATTTGGTTTTAAATCTCTCTTTCTCTCTCACGCTTAAAATTCATATTGAGATGAACTAGTAAAAAAAGAATAGGTATTTAAACTTGCTGCTGCTGCAAGGTATCACTTTTTCTAGCTTTGCCTTATGTGACAGTTTTAATGTCTCTAGCTGTTGATCAGAAGATGCCAACAGTGCTGCTTTTTGAGCTTCCTCTGCTGTAACAGAATGAGAGGCTTCCTAAGGCTTTTTCTGCTTAGGTGTTTGGGACTAGACAACAGGTCTAGTCCCAAACACCAAAGGGCTCAGCTGGAAAAACCCTTGTGCTGATCCAACCTGGTTTGATAATGTGATGGGGCATGGGGTGGCATGTTTGCAGCTGTACTGATTTAGATTCATGGTGATGCTGATTGTGCTAGAATGGTGTATGTAAGATATACCTGTTCTGACCTAGGCTTCCTGATACAGTAAAAGCACACAATGAGTCCCAAAAACCCTCTTTTTATTTCAACGGCTGTGAATTCTGCTCATTCAGAGCCTGTTCATTCTCAATCTGTTCATTCACAGATGAGTCCCAAATAGTTGTAAAGAGTCTGATAGAAGTCTCCCACAGTTCTTCTGATAAGGCTGATAAACACCCATCTTTATCTCCCTTGACATGCTGCCAAGACCTAATTGGCGATTAACTTTGCAAAGCCACACGGAACACAGAGTCAACATGGAGCTGCAGTCTTGAAACCGGACAGCACGAACAGCAGTTGCTTCCTGCAAAGGCCCACGTGCCTTTGCTCCTCCTTTATGTCTTATGGGAGGGGCCAATCATCTCCAAGTCCTACTCCTAAGTCGACCCTTTTGTTTTAACTGTTCTTGCCTTCTGGCAGCTCTGCGCATGCACTCAGTGGGACAGGCTCCCCCTATTCCTCTGCCTCATTGATGTCTGGCTCTGGAGTCCACACATCCCAGATGGCACTGTCCCCATCTCTGCCTCCGATGCAGAGCCCTTGTCCCGGCCTTCCCCAGACTCCAGGATTGGCCCATGTTCCTGCCCAGCCTCCTCACTGTTTGACCCTGCTGCCAGCTCCACAGGCCGCCGGTGGACCACAACAATACCAGAGAAGAAAGCTAACACAACTATTTACACTGAATTATTATAACCAGGGCTGTATGGTTCTTACGCTAATAACCATGCACATACAACATGTAGATATATTTCCAGCACACGGTTTACTTTTCTCATCGCTTTTTGCTTTGCCATTTTGCATTGATGCATAAAGCTGTAATCTATTCTCAATGCCTGGAAGGGACTATGGTACCAGGCAGAGAGATTTAGAAGACACTGGAGAATTAAGGTGGGAGTGGGACAGGGGTCAGTTCTACTTACCTTTACTACCGGTTTGCAATGGGGCCGCACCCTCTCTCTTCTGTGCATGCACAGAAGCGTTCTGATGACATTGGGGTCAGTGGGCAGAGCCTCCCACCAGTTTTAATACTGGTTCTATAGAACCGGTCAGAACCGGGGGCAACCCACCACTGGAGTGGGAGGAGAGATAAGCCAAACCTGTATTAGAGAGCCTCCCTTGAGCCAAAATGATGTCTCATAACTTTAAAAAGATGGAAGAGCAAAATTTAAGCTGACTCCTGACAACATTGAGTTTGGAATGGTATGAATGTTTTGAAAATATTGTAAGTGAAAACAATATTTGTGAAATGTGAAAAGTGGACTATGAATGGTCATAGCAGTCAGGAGATAAAAGGAGACAAAATGGCCCCAAAAAAGATTCACACCAACATTGAAAAATAATGTAGGTATTTTATAGGTATTTCTCTGCCGCTATTAAACATCTCTCACCCAAGATGGGGAATTAAGAATATTTGGCTGTAAAGAGAAGGTGAAATATATCAGGGCAGTATACAAAGGAGATCATTGTAAAAATATTTGTTGTTTAGTCACTTAATACCTTCTGACTCTTTGTGCCTTGAAAAACATTTTGCCAGGATGGTCAGCAACTCCTTTGACTTCTTACCAAAATGGAGAACTTCAGATACCCTTAGATAGGCTGACTCCATTCATGCTTAGACTACAACAAAGATACTTCATTTCTGAATGACATATATGAAGCTGTGCCTTGGAAGAACTGTAGAATTAATCATAAATAGTAACAGTGACCTGGTGGAAGATGCAATTGTTGTAGAACAGACTGGGAAACAGCAAGTATTTTGTTATTATATTTAGCATACATACAAATGAGAAAAGTCAAAAAATGTTTTTGTATTTTCTTGTGGCTATTTAAAAATACAATAATTGAAGCTCAATTGGAATGTAAGAGTCAGCCAAGTTCAGAAAGAGGCCAGCACTGCTTTCTAGTAGTATCCAGGAAACTGTAAAAGTTAAGAAGACTTCCTTCAGGAAATGGAAAGTCTGTCCTAACACAAAAAATTCAAGTAGGACAGCCTGTATTGACTTTCACATGGAGGGAAGAAAGCACAAAAATTAGAAGTAACAAGAAAAAAACTAAACATTTTAAAGGACTGCACAGTATAGTATTAAAACACTCAGGTCTGATGACATCAATCCAAGATTATCCATCCTTCTATGTCTGTTTATCAGTCTATTTGTCTAACTATCTAACTATCTATCATCTATCTATCTTGGATGATGTCATCAGAACCCAGAGTTTTGATACTATGCTCTATCTGTATGTATTGATCTTCAGATCAGGCCCAGTGACAGAACGCTAAAAAGTAGCAGATGCTAATGCTTATTTTTAAAAAGAGGCCCAGAAGACACCTGGGAAATTATTGACCAGTCAGTTTAATGTCTGTTCCTGAAAAATAGGTAGAAACAGTAATCAAAAGAAAAAATAATTATGTTCATGGAAGAACAAACCTTGTCAAAGGAAAATCAGTATGGATTTGTAAAAGTATCCCGCTTCAAATGTCTTTGGCAGAGTTCCTTGGCAGAGTTCCTTGTCCATGACTTTTGAGTAAACATGACAGCTATGGAAAACGCAAATTCCATATTAAGTGACATTAAAAGTGATTAAAAATAAAATTGGCCATTTTGTAATGCCCCTTTACAGATCTTCAATATGTGCTCATCTGGAATATTTTGTATAGTTCTGATCACTACCTTTGGAAAAAGATAGTAGAATTGGCAAAAGTACAGCAAAGGGCAATGAAAATGATCAGAAACCTTAAATACTTTCCCCATGAAAAAAGACTAGAGGGCTTGAGACTCCTGAGTTTGGAAAAAGAAGGCAGCTGAGAGGGCACATGACTGAAAAGTATAAAATCATGGCTGGCACGGATTGAGAGAAGTTTCTCTCTTTCGCTCTCTCTAAATAATAGATCCTCAAGTCATCCAGTGAAGCTGATTGGAGGGAAACTTAGAACAGATCAAGTAAAGCACATCTTCACCTACCACATACATTCATCAGTGGAATTAATTACCACAAGATGGGGTAATGGTTACTATCTTGAATGCTTTCAAAGGGAAATGGGTTTTTTATTGGTTGGTTTGTTGGTTGGTTTATAAATTTTATAGGCTGCCCATCTTATCTCAAGGTTACTCTGGGTGGCTTAAATATCATACAGGACATGTCTGTCAAGGGCTATTGGTCTTGAGGACTAAGCATTACCTCAAGGTTGGAGTCAACATGTCTCTGTATACTACAATTAATCCTTCTGTGGATTAATTTATTAAGAAGGGATTCTTCGGAAGTTTGAGATTAATAAGGTATCATTCTAAAGGAAGGTTAGCAAATTATTTGCATTCGAACAAAAGGCAGAAGTTGGTGGACATCTCCAACTTAAAGCCATCCATATGCACTTTCTCATCAATTCACACCCACCAAAGCTGTGGTGGAAGGGGTTATGTGAATCGTAGTCCAACATGACAAGTTGAGAAAGGCAAACATTAAAAAACAGAAAAATATTAATACTATAATATAATCAGAAAAATAATTTAAAAATAGATAATGAGCCAGGGAAAATAAACTGAAGCAAATTATATTATAAGTAGAACAGCCCCACAAAAATTGATCAAATATTCTTCCTTGTCCTAATGCAAAGTTTAGCAAACAATTCTTATCAACAGTCCATTGATGCAGATCAGACACAGATTTCTCTTTCCAATGTTCATAATAATTCTTTTGGCGAGCGCCCTTGCTCCTCCACACAACCTCACAATTATTTATTTGCAAAGGGGCGAAATAGGAGGTATAGAGGTAATCCTTGTACAGTTCATTTAGTGACCATTCAAAGTTACAACAGGACTGAAAAAAGTGACTTATGACCATTTTTCACAGTTATGACCTTTGCAGCATCCCCATAGTCCCATGATTTATATTTGGGAGCTTGACAACTGACTCATATTTATGACAATTGCAGCGTCCCAGGGTCATGTGATTGCTTTTTGTAACCACCTGACAAGCGAAATCAATGGGGAAACCAGATTCACTTAACAGCCGTGTTACTAATTTAACAACTGTAGTGATTCACTTAACAATGGTGATGAAAGGTCATAAAAAAGGGCAAAACTCACTTAACAAATGTCTCACTTAGCAACAAAAATTTTGGGATCAATTGTGGTTGTAAGTTGAGGACTACCTGTATAGGCTTCATAGAATTACCATACTTTTCAGAGTATAAGACCCACTTTTTTTCCCCCTGAAATAGGGTGGAAATGTTGGTGCATCTTATATACCGAATACAGCCATTTTTGGCCTCCCAAAGCACCACCCTGTGTGTCCGGTTTTTGTGAAAAACTGGCCCGTTTTTCACAAAAACAGGGCGCACAGAGGTTTTGGGAGGCCTGCAGAGTGCTCCTGGGGGCTTGGGAGGGCAAAAACGTGCCTGTTTTTCACAAAAGCAGGCAAAAAATGGGCCCGTTTTTTGCAAAAATGGGGTGCATAGAGGGTTTGGGAGGCCTGCAGAATACTCCTGGGGGCTGGGGAGGGCAAAAACATTTTATTTCTTGCTTACCTCTTCGAAATCTTGGTATGCTTTATACACCGGTGCGTCTTATAGTCCGAAAAATACGGTAAATAGGATTTGACTTGATAGCATCTTCCTTCCTTCCTTCCTTCCTTCCTTCCTTCCTTCCTTCCCTGTGGCGGTGCTGCTAATTCCAAAGAAGCAACAGCATACAGATTGTATATAGCTGGCAAACTCTCAAGAGGATGATGTGTAGTTGTTATCCAGAATTTTTCCCTACATTTGGAGTTGGACTGTTACCTTATGGAGCTACACCAGACAAAAGTGATTTACGGAGCAGGTGTTTATAGCAGGGAAAGGATCTTTGAATGATTGCCAATGGATTGAATGAAGCAATCTTTTGTTGTTGTTGTCACTAGGCTTTTAATTTTTAATTTCATTTCTACTGCTCCCTAGACAATTAGGCTTGGATATATTGGAATGGACAGCTATGGCCAAACAAGCAGAGGATTTTATTTTTGCCCCCTCTGTCTTAGACAGGAATATCTCGAGGGTGGAAGGTGTGTTTGTGTGGGAGAGAAACGGGTAACTCAAGGTGAAAGCCTCAAAAGCTGAAACCACAGTAAAGAGGAAGTCCAGCCTTCCGAGGAGGGCGAGCGCACTCCCTGGAACCCTTGTTGGCCATCCTCTTGTTAGATTGGCTGGGAGAGATCCTGTCACTTCCACCCAGCCACAACTAAGCCTTAGTTGTCAAGTGATGAGTCAGCCTGTCGCTCTAGCTGCATTTCTCAACTCGATTGCACCAACATCTCCCAGCACAACATAGGGTGTGACAAGGGAGAATAGCGGCTTGATTCCTGCAGATATCTGGATTAGACACCTTGTAACCCAGACTTCTTTCTCTACGGCAACCAGGAGGATGGCTCATGTCCACACGTCAAGCGGCATTGATTACAACCGGGTCATGTCTCTGCCCAGCCTCCATTTATCCATCCGAAGGTTAGTTGGGCAATGTGTTGTCTGCCACAGCTTGCACTGAGTGTTGTGTCTGGGGCATGGGTGCTGCTCATGATTGCATATTTCTAGTCAGGCTAGAGAAAACTTTTTTAGTTGCCTGAGTCAGTGGTGAGAGAGGTAGGCTGCAAGAATTGGGGGCCATGGAAAATCTGGAGCTTGTGACTCTTGAGTTGATGAGAAGCTAGCATTTGCTAGTATTTGAGGAGTCATACATTGTAATGAAGGGCACTAGTGGTGTGTGGTTGAGGATACACAGGGTTGGAGAATAGCACTGAATCTTGTAGAAGAGCACCGTGGATGCTGTCTTTCACCATATTTCCGAAGAACTTTTAACTCA
The DNA here is from genome assembly GCA_032468215.1 of Stegonotus admiraltiensis. Lineage (NCBI taxonomy): Eukaryota > Metazoa > Chordata > Lepidosauria > Squamata > Colubridae > Stegonotus > Stegonotus admiraltiensis. The sequence goes on along the minus strand of JANHZT010008675.1, from coordinate 129,061 downwards.
CTGAAGGGTGGGGATTCTGTTAATATTTTTGCATAGCTTGTTAATGCAAACATCTTACACCATTGTTTTGTTGAGACTTTAGGAGGAAGCATCCAAAAGACAGAATAGGGCTTATGTCAAGGTCCAAAGAAAAAGATGGCCTCCAGGGCTGACAGCTTACTTCCTATATATATTGTGCTGTCAGTTTCTTACAGTCCAGGAATGCAATTGGAACAATTAACCATTATATAGAAATGTGTATATGTTAAACAGGAACAGTTTATTGACCAGCAGGGGGAGTAAAAGGTAAAAAAAAATGAGGAAGGAAGAGAGCGATTCTCTAAGGCATCATTTATGCCGGTTACTAAACAGTTCCACTTTTGCATAAAGGAAATCTTACGTGCTCTGTTGTGAAGCCTAGTATCTATGTAAAATAAATAAACCAATATGGCCGGTATAAATTGGCTAGTTTTATTTACACATGCTCCATTTACAACTTCGGTGGAACTCTTTGCTTGAACTTTAACTGGCTTTGTGGATTGGTGGAAAGATATACTGTGGACGATGAACAGAGTGCAGAAGAGTGGCAGTGAGACCCAGATTCTTTCAACATTTAATTCTGAAATTCCAGTTCACATTATATCTAAAATATTACTCCAGCGTGGGATCAGTAGATTGGGTTTTTTTAAAGTGGAAAGTGAGAATCTAGATTTTGAAAACTAAATTGAGATTATGGTTTAACCTTTATGTGCCTGCATCAGATCTGCAAAGAGTGAGGAACAATATATCTTTTTAAATTCAACTGTAAATTTGGTGTAGGTTTAGTTTACAGAGGATTCTAGGAGATCATCCGTATTAAACAGTTTTGTGTTTATGAACTGCTTTTTTAAAAAAATGAACTTGCCCCAAGTAATGTACATGATTTCCTGCATAACTATTTAACACATAATGTGATTTTTGTGTGTAGCATGTTGTCTTTTATAGTTTAGTTTATAGTTTATATATGCTTATATCTTAATATAATCTTTGAATCCCACCAATTATGGTTTAATCAATAAAGCATATTTAAGTAATCCATGATTTAGCCCAGTATGCAAAACAGGTCTGTGAATAAGAGTGGATGCTGAACAGAGCTCCTGAACACTCTTTGAGTTGGTTATTCTTCCCACATTAATATACTGGAAGTTCTATATTTTTAATATTGGGTGAGCAACATTCTTGAATTCCTTGACATGTTTCCTTTTTCCTCTGGCAGCTTTGAAGTGGAAAATGGCCCATCTCCAGGTCGCAGCCCCCTGGATTCCCAGGCCAGCCCTGGATTGGTGCTTCACCCCAGCTTTCCGCAGAGCCAAAGGCGTGAGTCCTTCCTATATCGTTCGGACAGTGACTACGACATGTCTCCAAAGACCATGTCACGCAACTCCTCCATTGCCAGTGAAGCGTAAGTCCCTCTTCTTTCTTCAGTGGGATTTCATGGAGATCATAGAGCAGTGATGGCTAACCTTTTTGCCATCGTGTGCCAAAAGCGGGGGGGGGGTGTGGGGGGGGTTGCGCACATGATTGCCCACACCCAAAAATCTATGCGCCCCGCCCCCGCGTA